>VZSE01007881.1:896375-922638 GCA_013398275.1 Promerops cafer
ACCTGCAATTTCAAATGTGAATTTCTTGTAATCATAAGCAAGTATTTGGCATAAAAAAAGCATGATTTCTGATAAGACTTAAATTCCTACATGAAATCTCAAACAATCGTTATTAACAAAGCACAAACCCAGCAGAAAGACTGGGAAATATTCCAGAAACACCCTCACTGGAATAGACAGAAAACATTCACTGCCAGGATGAACAAGGTCCACACACTTACTGTGGAGAGGACCAACTTGTCAGAATATTTTGAGTTTCCTTTTGAAGCCAGTTGTTAGGTCACTAAGGTGTCCAGCCTCACCCCCTAAACCAGCTACTTCCAAACCAGTCAGCAAAAGGAATGTTTAAATAGGAACCGTGTTTGTGTTGTCTTGGGTTTTGTTATTAAAAAGAAAATAAGGAGGGAAAACTTGGCTTATCTTTCACATGTCTTAGCCTTAAACTAGTTCCAAAGTCAAAAATAACTATCTGAAGCTGTAAACATCATACACTTAAGAGATAATGCAGAATTCTCATTTTGGGAGAAAACCCTAACAATCAAACCTCCTACAACAATGCTCATACTATTCTCATTTTTTTCTTGTTAACAAATAACTCTTGTGTTACTGAAAAAAATTTATTCATTAATGATGCTTTTGAAGAATACACAAGGAAAAACTGTGCCAAGTGTTCCTCAAAAATATCTGTCCCTCCCTGCACTGAAAAACACTCAGTGTGCTTATCAAATTTTGGGACAAATGATAACATTTTATGCAATCTAAATATTTAATAGAATCGCTGGTGTTATTTATCTAGACACACTGTATATGGCATTACTTCTTACATGAACTCTAAAAAAGACTCCTAAAACTATATTTCAAAGTTGAAACAGAGTGAAATTTCAGCTTCATATTAAAAACCAGTTGGATTATTACAGACTGAAAAATGCTGGTAAAGTCCATACTACCATAACCCATTGCAGGATATGCATCAACTTCAATAAGGTTCCAATGTTTTAACATTTAAGGAGATTCTAATTAATTATTAGGATAAATAGCTTGCCTTTTTAGTGTCTAGTAACATCTAAACAAGCAATGAGTGATGGATGTTCCCATCAAAAATGTTTATACAGTAGTCTGGGCATGAGAAATTATCCCAGCAGATTGCAGAGGAAAATGACAGCAACAACTATTGCTTCAATTGTGTGGACTGTCATTCAGCTCCTACCAGTGACATTATAAATCAGTGTCTCCAAGTACTCCATCTAAGTAATGCTGCTCCAGTCATGAAAGAAGCTCCAGAAATGCCAGGCCTAGAATTCCTTTGCTTCCATGCCAGAGATGGTGGAACAGTGGGGGACTGCAGGTGGTGACAGTGTCCCCAACGTGACAGTTGAAGGGACACTGAAAACTTCACTTTCATTTGCTGATCTTAGGCCTTTTTAAAGGTGTGATTAAGGCAAGACTAATCTTTTCTGAAAACTTGTTTGTAGCTACATATTATCTTTTGAGAAAACAATTACAGTTTACACAACTGATACAAGCAGGGAAAACAGCACTGCCCAGCGATGCAGATTTCGGACTCCTCTATCACAGCATCATCCTGCAGCTGCACGTTTGGCACTGCTGGTTTTGCTCTGCACAGGGTGAATTTTGGTTTGTGTCTGTGCCTCACTCAGGGCCTGACACTGCCCCATCAGGAGCCCCCACTCTGTGCCTGCGGCTGCAGCCTCTGCTTTGTCGCAAGGAGTGAAGTTGGTCTCTTATCCATCAGAACCGGAACTTTCTGCCAACAAAGCCATCCCCACACACTGCACACTGGGCTGATTGCTGGCTGCCACCAGCCCTCCACAGCTGAGTCTGCCCCTGTCACTTGGCTCATTGGACCATTTTGTTTCCATACTCAGCTGGTGCAGCTGCCTGGGGACAGGCTGCCCTTGCTCCACATCCCATCTGGCAGACCTGCAGGAGGACTGATCAGCTGAGGAACCTTCCAGAGTCATGACCAGCCTTGCAGGATGGGTCCTGCTCTCTGTGCTCACTGGTGAGTACAAGTTCCCTCATTTTCCTGTGGAATAAGGCCACACAAAGGGAGTGGGGAAACATGAATTGATAACAGTCACAAATTCAGACACTGTGGGTAGCATGAGGTATTTGTAGCTCCTCCAAGCACCTCTACTCTCCTTACTCCACCTATTGTGGTCAACGACCCAAAATAATCCAACACAGAGAGCCGAGCATCTCCTGCACCAAATGTTTACTGTGCGTGCAATTGATAAGTTTTCTTTTTAACTCTTTCAGCATTTACATTTCAATAGAACTGGCCAATAACTCCTGCTTCCATAACCAGGGAATAACCCTAAGATACCTCACGTGCTTGTCAGCTTCAGCAGTCAGGGAAAGTAGCAAATTTCTCAGATCATTACATTCCTCTAATTAATGATGGATGTGTTACTGGTACATCTTAGGTAAAGAAAAAAAAAAAAAGTCATTTGTTTCTTTCAAGCTGCCTTTCCTTTCTGAGAAATGCCCAGAAGAGCCAGCTGGCACTCACAAACTCTCACTACTTATTGCAAGACAAATGTTTACTTCCTTTATGAAGTGCTAAAGTAGCACATCACTGACAGTTTAGTACCAGGACCAAAAGCAATTTCCTGCAGAAATCAAAAAAGTAACCTTGATTAAAACAATCAAGAACCAATTTTGAGACACCAAGTTATCAGCTGAATCAAGAAAGACTAAAATTGAGCTCAGATCTATTTCTTTTCTATGGTAGCATCCTAGATTTCACTGAACAAGAAAATAAGTTTCTGTTAATTAACTGCTTGAGAGTTTAACTAGTGCACTGCTGCTAAATAACACTCAGTGCTGATTCAGAGGTCAGGATGATGGGTTTTTTCTAACATTATGTTGTGAATAATCAATCAATTTCACATTCTAATAGATGTAGGACTTCCTTGTGTTTCTTAAGCCATGAATACTCATCACCTAGTGCTGCAAAGCTTTCTATTGCCCTACTGTTTACTGTAATTGTGAGCCTAATTTTGAGAACACTTTTATCCAGTTTTGAGCTCATAAGCTGCCACACCAAGCCTGCTATAGGAAACTTGTGTTCCATGGGAATGGAAAAATCCCCACAAACACAGAAAGAAAACCCAAACAAAATCCATCCAACCAAAAAAGGGCAATCTTTTTCAGTGTAAGACATGAACAAGAACAGCGTTCTACCAAAGTATACCCAGCTTATCTATGGTCTCTCAGAACTGATGCACAGATATCACAGCCCATTTTTCCCAGCTCTGTACCAGAAACAGAAGAAGCTTAGATCCAAAGGTAGCTGTAAAACAGCACAGTTTGAAAATTTATCATCTTGGAAAACACATAAAATCAAAGTCAGTAAAGAAGAAAGCACCCCAAAATATTAAACCCTGAAAGGATTCACACTCACTATTTCTTCTGTGGTTTTTTGACAGTTTAACAGTTTCTGAGAAACTTTGATCCCTTGCCAATTATTTCCTTTTCCCCTGATCCATGGCAGCTTGCTGCAACCATTTCCTTGGTCTTCCAACACCTCCCCTTTTCCTAACTTCCTTTACCTTTTTGGTTTGAGGCTCACTTTGGGATATGGAGACCCTATAAATACATATTTTTGCCTCTGTTCTTGCTCTATAGCAGAAATATTTAGCCATCTTTTGCATAGTAACTTCATTCTTTGATACATGTCACAATTTGAAATATGCTAATAAATGAAACAGGCATCTGAAAATATTATTCCTTGCATTTGTTATTACCAAGTTGCCACTGTAACTAAAATTCTTCTTGAATTTGTATAAATCGATAGAAGCAAAACAATGTAACAGATTCAGGGTGCTTAGCTGTTTGGGTTTTTTAAATAAAAAACTGAAAGGATGCTCAGGGAGCTCAAGACAGTAAGGGCTGCAGTAAACTTTTTTTTCTCAGGTGACCTGAACCCAGAAATAATTTTGTTCTACTCAATAAAGACTCGTGAGAGTCAGGAATTCAGAGCTGACAGGATTATTGTTATGCTTACACTTCTAGTCTATTTTAGATAATTAGCATGTTAGAGGAAAAATCCACCAGGGAGAGTTGAAAGCTTCAAACCAGTTTTTCTTTAAATGGCCATTTATCTATGTAGACTCAATTACAGCTACTCCACAGCAATGTGGCCAAGGTTGGCAGTTGTGTCACTGCCAAAACCAGACAGTAACACAGGGTTGGCAGCAAAACTGAGGGTCAGTGGCTGACACACTGTGAGGGCTCAGAGTGTGCAAACACAGCCCTTGAGGCTAACAGGGAGAAAACATGTTAGTCTAAACTGAAAATCTTGCCCAAAGATAAGGAAACATCCATTCTTCCAAAAGGCATCTTAGCAGGATCACAAGTACAAGAAAAATATTCTCAGAATTTAGGAGGAAGAGAAGACTCACCTAAATCCTCAAACAGAAAAAGAAAAAAATAAACGTTGGAGGAATAATTGGATACGGGGTAGCTTGCTAAGTAACTAACAGGTAAATAGGTGAACTTTGCTTACACTTGAGGGTGTGGGCTAATCAGCAACCAATCAATTGATTTCTAAGCACTTCTTCCTCTGGCCTCAGGACATGAACTAAACCAGGCTGAAAATAGTTTTAAAGATCCAATTAAGTCATTAGCTTGAAGTAAAAAATAAAGTCTCTTCCTCATCACAAACAACTGTAGAAGCCACAACAAAGCAGCGTGGATGTTCTTCAGATCTCCAGAAGTCCTGTCAGAGGGAAAAGCTCTCAGGGAAGGAGCCTGCTGAACTCAGAGTTACTGTCACACTCGATGGTAACACTTCACCTCCCAGGGATGGCAGCTAAATTACAGAATACTGCAAACACCTACTCCACATCCTTTAGTAAGAATATGTGGAATAAAGCTTCAAAACCACAAAAACTCTGCAAACTGCAAGAAATGAGTTTTCTTGCAATACCATTTCATTCAGAGAGGGTGTTTTTAGTGACAAAGAAATTGTAAGAAGATAGGGGAGAATCTACTGAGATTCAGCCTGGGCATCACAGTCTACAAGCTACCAAGGCACAAAATATCCTTGAGAAACTCACCTTGGATAGGAATTCCTATGGATTCTTCATAGAACTGAAAGGCTTTGCCCTTGTGCAATTAAGCCAAGAGACCCTGAAACTCCCCTTGGGTACCTCCACTAACAGTATCTTTCTTTAGGAACTTCACACAGCTCCAGTATTATTCAAGGCAGTAATTATTTTTATTTTCATTCAACCAATGATATGTAATCAAACATACTTCATAAGCATGCTGCTGGCAATATCTGGAATTAATGAAAAGAACAATACTAAAATTCAAGACTAACCAGATAGTCTGGATGAATATTGTGGCTATTAAAAAAATGATGAGTCCAGATTCCTCCAAACCATTAATCAGGAATTCAGGCAAAGTAAGGGAACAATAGTTAAGGGCAACAGTGGATTACAAACCCCGAGATAATTCTCTTGAGAGAGCAGTGATGGACCCAGCTTATTGCTGGAACACAGTCATCCACCCAACCCTGAATATAGTCCAGTCAAGCTCATGCGAGAAATGAGAAGCACTCCAAAGAGGGCAGGAGAAGCACCAAAATATTACTTAGGTAAGACTCACTGAGTGGGAGTGTAGCCTAAGGGGAGGCAAACTTGAGTACACAAAGAGGTAGCAAAGAGAAACACCCAAGTGCTTATTCCAGGAGAGATCAGAAGCATTCCTTCTTTGCTGGTGGATAATTAGCACCGGACCCAGAGTTACTTTCTGCCACAACAGTGACAGATCCTTGACTAATGTTAAGAAACATTAGTCTAGTACGGGTAGAGAAATACCATTTCCAGTAGTTGCTTATGACTGGGGAACAGCATTTAGGCACACAGTTAACGCCTCTGGAAGGGTTTAGGAATAGAAAAATCAGAAAAAGACCCACTGTCATTTATTATTAAAATTATTATTAGTTTTGAGAACATGACATCATATTCTAACTTGTAGCTATTAGAGATAGATAGACAGACAGATAGATGTATACACACATGCTACTACAGCAACCTTCAGGGGTTCTGGTTTGGAGTTGGTTTGGGTTTTTTGCTTTGGGTATTTAGTTGGTTTTTATCAGTACAGCATAAGGGCAGATTAATTTAATTTTGATTTTTTCATAGATTATTTCAGTTTGAAAGTTGAAGACGATAAGCTTTAAGATTTTACAGTTATACTACTAGGAATTCAGTAGAAATAAACTCTTAACTTTTATTTCAACCCTTTATTTAAAATACTGATCTGCCTCTCTTGATAATACATTTTTATTTATTATTAATGTGGTAATAAGTGTTCAGTAATTCCTTCTTACTCTGTGTGTATTCAACAGACCAATTATACTATCAAAGAGAAAATGATAAAAATGGGCCAGTATTTGAAGTGGCCATATATTTTTATGAATTTTTTTTTTGTGTTTGCATTTAAAGGTCAGAAAGTCCTACCTAAACTCGGAGACAGGAGGTGGAAGCAGACCTCCCAAGTGGCACTGTACACTTACAGCCCACTGAAAAAGTGGAAGTTGGATAAAATAAAGGCCAAAACCACAGCTGCCCCATGTAGATTTTACCTATGTGTTATACAAACCAATTTTGTTTTTCCCTGGCCCAGCTTCAAAGTTATTTTTCATCTTTGGAGAATAAAAAAATCTTAGACAAGTAGTTGGTTCTTCTTGGGGTATTGTTAAACACTGGAATTATGGTAGATGAAAAAACATCTGTTGTCCCTTAAGCAGAGCCTGGTTTTGCCATCAGAAATGCTGAGTTTGGGTACTCTTTAGGAATGTTTTGCATTGCCATGCTCATCTCACAAAGTTTCTTAGTGACCACTGACATCTCTTTTGATCTCAGTGAAGTCTGGGACTGAAGTTTGACATGGAATTGTGACTCTCCATTTGTTTGAAGCTTTAAGGCTCAGAACTTGAGGGAATATTGCCACAAAGCTTTGTCACGGCCCAGAGCCAAGATCTCCTCTCCAAAACAAGAGAATGAGTAAAACCTTTGGATAATAAACACAATGACATTGATGCATTTTTTAATAACCTAAACACTTCATTTATCACTGTGTTGGGCCTGACGATGAAATTGGCAGTGACTTATTCACACAGTCCACCAAATCCCAAGATAAAGACTTGTTAATCCTCTGAAGCTTCTTCTATACTACATTTTCCAATCCATCCATACACTAACAACTAACTTGCCAAATGGCAATAATCATCCTGGTTTTGAGTATTTCTGTCTCTGCTGGAATGACACTGCCCATCATGCATGTAAGGAGACTCACACAAACCACAGCTGACATGGCAGAGTGAAACCATGAACTCCAGCCTTCAAAAGGGGAAAAAAAGCTGGAAAGTGATCCATAGGAGAGAAGACCTCAAAAAACCCTGCCAATCTCTACAAAATCACTTCAGTGTTTCCATTGTTTATAGACCTTACATATTTAATATGAAGAATGTATAATACCACTAAAATCATCACTTTTTATAAACATCTATTAAAATTAAACTTGAGATTAATAACAATAATGAAGTATTGCAAATTAGTTCCTATTTCTCACATAGTAGGTGGTACAAAGAAACCAAGAAGTTTTCTTCTCTGTCCCTGTAACTTGGCACACACACCAGTTAGAGCTGAGGATGGTTTCAAAGAAACTCCTTAACCTCCATCCAGGTGAATATTCTGAGATTCTAATTTCCATAGCAGCATTGCTATATATGAAATAAAGCAACAAGAGACATCAAACCTCTGCACAAAATGCTTCAAGCTGCATCTGAAGCCACCTTCAAGACAGGCAGCACGTCCTGTGCAGCTCAGGGAGGGATCAGAGTTTGGCAGAGTACTGCCTTACAGAATGGTTGGAAAGTTCAGTTTTTCTCCTTTGTTTTTCCTTTCCCAATATAAACTTCACTTGCACCTTCCAGCCAATGGGAGATTTTCAGTTGTAATATTTTCACTCATTTAAACCTTCAGTGCTTTCCATATGGACAGGTCTACATTAAATTAAATTTGATCAAGTGCTGCCTTAACTGTTTCACACTGTTTGACCTCAGTTGAGCCACAGAAATTTGGAAGACCCTGAACTATGGCAATCATCACAACTATATCTCATAAAAGCATTTTTGCTTTCTATTTATCTTAAATGGATTCTAAGATAGAATGGTGCAAGCACACACACACTGAATTATTTGACTTAAGGACAATTTAAAAGAGATGAAAATGAGATAATAATGCTTTTTCTGTTGCACAATGTAAGATTAAATGGTTTGCCACTTTCTACTTCGATAAAGTGAATGATTTAAAATAATGCTACTAACATCAATATTCAGTGGAGTACTAAATTGGCTTTTCAAAATATTGCTCATGTATTTACAGAAACGATAAAAGCTCATAATTCTTCCTGCTCTGTTTGCTGTTACATTCCATCCATTTAGTCACTGAGACATCCATTCCACAGCAAGACAGAGTTGATGTCATTCATATACAGCGATTTTTCTAAAATAAATTTTTCTAAAATTCAATTCTCTCCTGCATAGTCAGTGTGTCAGCTCTCATAAAATGCAATTACACCACACCACAGAAGAGTTGTCAGACACGGTTTTTTTTGAAAGCTGCCAAGGATTTAACTTTCTATATGGGAAATTTTACTTAACTTTATAATACAGAAAGATTACCTCCCTCTGGACACCTTTATACCTTTGCTGATCTGTTTAAAGGTTTAAACCTTGGAGCTGGTACCTTTAGCAGCCACAGCTCCACCCAGGGATCACCAGCATTGCTGGTTCCATCTGTACCTGAAAAATCACAATCCCTGACCCCCCAAAATAAACACTTCAGACTGTTCTTGACCTCCAAGTTATCTCAAAGCAATTTCCTAACCTACCTACCTTCTCTGTTGCATTTGAGTCACAGCCTCCATGCCTCTGTATTTACTGCAATATTATATCCTGAAGGGTGAAGGAAAGATGAACTTCAGCCTCAGCATCCACACCCACTGAGCCTTTAGCTTAGTTTGTAATAGTACTGATGCCAATTTAAATTGCTTAAAGCATTTGTTCAGTTTGTTCTCATGCTCTAAGATGGATCAAACTTTGATTTAAATGTATAAAAAGCAGTACAGTGAAAGTGTCTTCGGCAAACGCTAGATCTGCAAAGTGACAGTTGTGAGGAGCAACAGCATACGAAGAGCTCAGTGAAATCTAGGATCTTCCCAACTTCCATCAGTCCAAGTGTTTTGGTGTTTCACTTGCCCCATGGTGAAAAAGAATGTACCTAGTTACCTCTAAACATGACTGGTTTAAATACAATTTTCCCAGAAACAACCAAAGAGAAAGTTCAGCTCTCAATGCCACTGCCCAGATCCTGTTCAATTCTCTGCTGGAAGTTGTGTTTGTTTTAGAATCTGCTCAAGTTCATTTTTCAATTTTCATTTTCAGTTCTCTCATACTGTATTTTTCTTTCTGACATTTTTGTTATTTTATAAACTGCTATTCATTAAAGTGACAGACTGCAAGAAAACAAATGGACACAAAGATGAAGCACAGCCAAAATTCTGGAACACTGGCAAGATTGTTGAAGGTGATGAAGGAAGAGAGAATTGCAAATGACTCTTTTGCTGAGGAGCATAGCCAGAGCTCAGTGCAGGATTCCAAGGACACTGCCCAGAGCCATCAACAGCACACTCCTTGGAGGATCATTTGATCAGATCCTTCCATGGAATGGGAGTTGGCAGCCCTGCAATCGTCACTAGAGTGCATGTGGCAGACAGCTCCTAAATCCTTTCTTCAAATTGACCTGTGTATATTTTGGTCTGAGTGAGAAAATTTCAGAAAAAAAATTTCATAGACTGTATATTAAAATTATCTTTTATATTTTACCAATTTGCTTGAACTCTGAAGCTGTTGGGATTCAGTTTCTTGTTCTTTTCAATATGAAAACTAAGTTTAATAACAGTTCATAAATTACACTGTTTGTTACAGAGGAGAACATCCTGTGATAGCATTTTTAAGCTCCAGATGACACCAACTAAACCTTAAAAGCTTCTGGATCAACACCATTTTTCACAGATATAAAATCTATGGGGTTTTTTTGGACATGAAGACATTGCAAAAGCTAAACAAAGTTGCTCTGTTAAATGTTGTGTAGAAGCCTAAAAGCAGAGGGGGCAGATGCAGATGGAGCTGGTGTCCAGGCTGGGAGGGGGATCAGGGCAGGGACAACCTGACCAGGGCAGTGGTGAAACAGCTCAGCTGTGTCTCCTGTCCATCCCATAATGATGTGGATACAATGGAAGCAGCCAATAAACCTCCATTTTAGCTGCAGAGAGCATCAGAAATGCCCTGCACTACCACTCTGCACATTGATTCATGTGCAAACAAAAAAGGTGCATCTTTGCACTGCAATGCAAAGCTTGGCACCTCAGCCAATGGCACATGTGGGGACACGAGGACATTTAGGAGCCTACTGAGCGCATGGGATAAGTCATGGAAATATTTTGATTTTTCTGAGCAAATGAGTCAAGTTTCTCTACATGAGCTGCAATATTCAGCTGCTGTAAACAGCAGGAAAGACTAATAACAAAGTGCCCAGAATTCACAGCACCGGGGCCAAATGGATCCATGCCTATTTTTTGGGTTAATGGGCATTTATTTCATCGTGGTCATTCCAAGAACCACTGAAGGAATTTCTGATTTCTGAGAATAAGGCTTCACAGCAACTTTTCAGTGTTAAATTATTACAAGTAAACTATCTATTTAGCTCAGAATTAACTACAAAAAGCACAGTTATCCACTAATATTATCAAATATGATGTCCCCAAGACTTGCTATGAATTATTTATAGACCCCGTACTTAGGAGGGGAGGGCATTACAATCAGTAAGTGCCATGGAGTTACAAGCAGCTATGGTTTTTTCCTGTCCATTTGACCTGACCTCTCCAAACTTCCTCAGCCCATGCTCAAATTCCAGCAGTTAAAAGCTCCATCTTAATTGTTGTTAGAGAGTTTTACTGTGACATTAAAACCCTCCTCTCCTGCAGCATTCCCCATCAACAAGCTATAAATAACCATCCTAAGGAGGATTTTAGCAGTTTATTCCCATACTTGCAGTTCTTAGACACTGGGAAGACCTCGGATAAGTAACCTGGGAGGGTTAAGGGGACTAAAGGAGGACTCTGTGTCATGATCCATCCTGAGGGTCACACCTTAAGTGTTTATGTGCATGTTTGGTCCCTTTGACTTTTCAGCTGAAAGGATGTGTCCTCCTCCCCCAAAGGCTGCAACTCAGAAAAAAAACACTCAAAGTACATTTGACAATTCAACATATTGCCATTCCAACTCCTTGAAAGCTACACACAACCTCTGAAACCTATATATCAAAGACAAAGAATAACCACTACTGTCATTCTATTTATCTAAAAATAAATCAATTTCTTGTGGAAAGTGATAAGCATCGATAATAACTGAAAAATAAACTCTTCCTAGAGAACACACCATTTCTGCATTACTGAATTCTTTTTGGACCACTGTTTTTCATCAGCTCATGTTCTTATCTGCAGCATCTATCCCAGGGTAACTGATGTTTGCAGGAAAAAAAGTCTCTATCAGTACTTGCACAGAGGTTCAATACATACAAATTTATCTTGGTAATAGCACAGAAGAGAAAAGGAGAACATTTTGCTCAGTCAATATCTTGTACAATAATTTGATAACAGGGGCCAAGCTTGAGCTTATTGTGCATCCAAACAGGACAGGCAATAAAAATGAAGGACACTGGAGCCAGGGACTCTTTCCTAACACTTGAGCAAATGAATTCTCAACATTAGTATTCTGGCAGTGCTGCAGTTGATGGATACACACAAGAGATGACATTTTTGCTATCTGCAAAACTAACTGAAGTGATAGCTGTTGCATATTTTGCAGGGACTAGGACCTCATAAGAAACAACTGCAAATAATACTTGAAAAATCCATGTCATTTGTGCAGTTCTCTGATGCTGCATCAGAGCTGGCAAACTTCCCATCCTATGTAAATGGCTAAAGAAGGGCTAATGGAAGGGAAGTGTACAGGCACATGATGGGATTCTTGGGGCTGTCCTGTGCTGGAGTTGGACTTGGATGTTCCCAGTGGGTCCCTTCCAACCTAGGATATTCTATAATTATACTATGCATTTAAGAGATGGAATATTTTCCTACTAGGGGGTGTACTTTCCTCAGCTGCAGAACAGCAGCCACAAAGACTGCAGACACCAAAAGGTTTTAAGCCCATCGTGTCTATCTTGTATTTTTATATCAGTGCAAAGTGACAGAAGCAGCAGCAAAGAGCATTAGAAGAGATGACAGTTTATTATTCCTGTGAGGGTAAGTAATTTTCACTGCTCCTTTCCCACACATCATGTAATGCTTGCCTGATTTCCACCACTAAAAGGATTTTTTACCTTTTTTTTTTTGTCAGGGTTAGGTGGGACAGACTCCTCAAAGTACATTTTAACACTTTGAGGTATGTACAGACTTGCTACTTGCTTGTATTTGATCTATCTTAAATGCTTAATAGAGGTTAAAAAAAGTGGGGATTTATGAAAAAACAATCTCATGCTAAGATCAGTCAACAACCAATTCCCATGTAAGAAGCACCTACCAGATCCAGTGTGCTGATTTCAATTATCCAGCTACTCTGTGATATCATCTGTCTAGGTTTTCTTATGCTTAATACCTTAGGAAAAAAACATGTCTTCTAAACAATTATCCTTATTTTAAAGATGCCTATCAAATCTAAAGTAGAAACCTCATAGCTCCCTTTCCATAGTTAAGCACTACCTTTACAGATGGAGGAATACAGCTCAGCACCAAGAACATGTAATAGAGGAGCTTTAAAATAAAACTAAATTAAGGAAGACCTCTAAGTTATAATTTATTTGGTGACAGCAGCAATTCAAATTGAGTCTTCCATATCAAAACTTGATACCACCCTCTACTACTATTAGTTTCATCAGAAACTGATAATTCCCAGGAAATTGCAGCCACAGTGCATGGAAGAATTCAGTTCTGGGAATATCCATTCAACCACAGCTGGTAAAAGTGCCTGGTCAGTTGCTGACCATTTTTAGGTCAACTGTCATAAAAGCCCACTCTAGCCATGAGTCATACACAGATTAAAGTAAAAGAAAACAGGTGGATTATCAATTTCTCTCATTATCATCAGTGGATAAGTCTGGACTGCTATCTGTTAGCAGAGTCTCATAATTACTCTAAGTAATCAGCATCCCTGAAAGCACAACTCAGCCTGTTGCATCTTGCAGTGCAGCTGACTAAGGGTGCTCCTACTCAAGGAGAGTCAGTTACAGGAGTGGTAAATCAAATACATTTCTGTTTGCTTTTCATTAGTTTTCAGAGATTTGCATTAATTAAGTTACTGATTATCAGAATGAACAAGACTCCTAAGGCTAAGATTTTACATGAGTCATCTCACTTTCAACTCAGTGAGCCAAAACCTGCAGTGCCTACAGATTGTTCCAGCTAGGAAGATAATGGAATCTGGCATCTGATGCCACCCTTCCCTTTAGAGTTACATCACACTATTGTATTTCCCTCAACACAGCAGAAATCAAAAAGGGCAATCTTTGTTTATAGTCCCAAACCACTTCTAATACAGTCTTGAAACAGAAAGCTCTTTTATTTTTCTTTGTGGCAGTGAGAAGTGGTGGGAGGGTGGGGATGGAATGTCACACTGAAAAGCTTTGCTCAAGGTACATCTACAGGTTCCTTGATCCATCCTTGGGGCCCTTTTCTGCAGAGGTTCTTCCTGTTGATCTCACAACCCTTCTGTGGGTACAATACCTCCCAGAAGGCAAGGCTCCCTCCCTCACATTCCTTCAGGGCTCTACTCTTGGAGTTAAGTGTCCTAATTGGGCATTTGAGTTCAGTTTATGTTAGGGAGAGAGGCACCCTAATAGCAAATACACAAATGAGTATAAAACTAGGCAGGATCATAGTTTGCCTCTCATGCAGGAAAAACCAACTCCTTTAAGTGGGGTCTTTTGGTACATACACAGGACTTCTTGCAAACATGAAAATTCCTGGTGCTGTAATTCCTAGCATGTTGTACAGACACTATGGAAAGCAAGACAATAATTTTTCCCAGGTAAGTTGTAGCTTTTAAAGAGGAATAATCCAAGAAGCCATGCACCTACATTAGCCAAACAACCTGTTTTTCCTAAACCTGTAACTCCCCAAGAAGCAAAACAGGTGAGAACATCTTAGACAGTCCTCTCAAGGGCATGAATGAGTGGTGGCTTAAACACTATCTTCATAACAGATATGTAGGATAATAGGCAAAATTCTCCTCCCCTCCCTCAACACTGCTGGCCCCAGGGGAAACTATCGATTCTGCAAATCCCTCAAACCAACGAGGTGAAAAAACCCTACTAGACACCTGCAGTCAGTAAAAAATGAACTGCAAGGGTCTCACGGCTGATGGTCATGGAGCAGTCACATGCTACTTAGCAGCCTCCAAAGAGGCTGACATGCTGCAGCCACACTTGTTGGAATAAAAGCTAAAGAACTGTACACAGCATTTGAGAACTTTAAATGAACCCTTTGCATAAGGTTTCTTGAATTCCAGCAAGCTAAATCCACATCATTCATGTTACATTACTGCACAAGGAATGTACAGAGAGCAGCCAGGCTCCTGGGATTTCTTGCTCTTCATATCTGCAGTTAGCACTCCAAGATTCAATTCTTTTACAATCACTTGGTGTTCAAAACTGGAAAAGTTGTTGTCACTTGAACTACACAGAAGAACACAACGGGGTAAGTTCCAGGATATTCATTTGGCAAACTAAGGTAACTACATCTCTCTGGCACCAAGTGACAGCATTACATCTTTCTGTGGAGAGAAGAGACCATCATGATGAAATGGCTTATCTTTCCTTTGATTTCTTTGCAGTGTTCTTGGGATAACCCCTAGTTTAAGGGCCACAGATATACAGGATATTTCTGTGGTTTTCACGTTGCTTGTATTAATGAGGAGTGCATTAGCAAGCCCTTCAAGGGCTAGAATTGGGGTTTCAATTCATTTACAGCTCAAAGCACAGACTTAGGAGTTCACCTGTCCTGACACCCCAAAACTCAGTGCCTTATAACCTGAGCTGAGTGCTGGTAAAGTGGCAGCACTTTCTTCTCTCTGTGCCAGAACAGGGCTCCAGAGCTCTGAAGAGAGTTCCCCCTGTACTTGAAAGTTGTGAAGCATAAAGCAGACAAGCCTATTCAGACTGTGCTTCAGCCTGGCTTGCTGTCCATGGGGAGGTGATCTGCTCACTGCTCACCTCCTCCTCCACCATTTCTCCAGGCACCTTCATTGTCCTGGAGAGCCTCACGAGACCCCAGACCTTTTCTTTCCTAGAAGTTTTTTTCATTTCATTTCATGTGACCCAACACTCCTACAAGATACACAAATCTCTGGAAGCCACACACTCAACGGGCCACAAAGCCTGATATGCAAGCAAATTATTGTGATATAAAGTAACAAACCTCTGTCCTCTAAGTATTCCACAAAGCAAAATGCTGTCTCATGGTTGGAAAAGACAGGAAAATTATAATCACAGCCCAAATAGGAACCTTGAATTTTCCCCAATATGTGGAAAGCTCATGTATTAAAGCCTTTCAAGAAAGCAAACTGGGAAGAGAAACAATCACCTCATCAGTTCAATTTCATATCTTCTGTTTTATTTTAAGGCTTACTCGTAAGGGCTTTCATGTATCTGGGGAACTTCATTTTGTTTAACTTTCCAGTCTTAATGTTTGTTTAATAGATACTATTTGTAAACTTACAGTGTTTCTATATCCAAACTCTATTTGTGTTTGTTTCTCCAGGATTTTTCCTCCCTCCTGTGTTTATTTCTCTACTGACACATCAAGGGAGGGCTTACTTTTGGCACACACTCTTGCCAAAACAAATTGTTTTATATACTATTTCCTTTCATCAGAACTTGAACGTATTAACAACTTAGGATATTGCATATAAGTCTATATCAGGATTTTAAAAAAATGATGGGAGGAAGAACAGGACACATGTTGAGGCAAGAAAGATTAAAGGAAAACATTTCTCTGAATTAAAGCCCTCTTAGCAGTGCAGTTGAAACTACGCCCTAAGTTTTGTTTTGTCATTAGACAAGTTCAGCCCTTGATGAAATCATGTTTGTAAGGAATTTGGGATCAATCTTCCTTTCCTGGAGACAATCAACAAGAAGTGAAATTCAGAACACTTTCCCTTTTGGTGGGGGAGTGAGGCAGTAAGGTGGCAGTTGGGTAAAAATAAAAGTAAATAGAAGAGTAGAACTAAAATAATTAGCTATTAGCTGTCTCATATTTGACTATGCAATGGGAAGTAAAACTTATGTCAGTTGAAGGTATATTAGATAATGTTGTTCCATGTCAAAACCCTCCTCAGAGCCAGTTAAACATGTACATTAATTCCTGTGATTTTCCACATACAGATTTACATATGTTGGTGAGAATAAAGAAAATAAGCAGAGTAATTCACATTCATAATTGAGACCTGACACAGTATATTAAGTAATATATACTATCCCATTTAGACCACACTTGGCAAAACCAGCTTTGATAAAGGGTAACTGTCAAACACATTTTCTTGTGGATCCTGATCTGAGATACCCCTTGATTTGTTCAAAATTCTGTTCATAGTCAATAAGTTCTGTAAAGATGACAAACTCTTTGTGTCACCTAGATTAATTTGAAAGATGTATTTCTTCATTAGCAATGCCATGTCAAATAAGCTGTACCAGCACTGGTTTATCATGGGACTCAGAAGATTATCATACATTCAAGCAAGCAGAAACTGTCCTCAGAGTTACTTGCCTTCATCTCCAGTAATTCCAAAGGCATCCTCTGGGCACTGTGACCCAGGTCATGCAAACAGCTATGGAGATTTGGGGAGTTTGTGTGACAAGTGCACTGAGCAGCACAAGTACCTCGTACATTACTGACACTTATGAAAACATGTTCTTATTTCACCAGTCCACCCTTGGAGAAGTCACAGCACAGCCTTAGACGTGTGTGTGCCTGAGATATGCACACATCTTCCACTGCCACAGAGGCAAACTTTCCTTGGTAGCACAAAGGAAGGGGCCAGGACAGCAAGGGCATGACACAGTGCTAGCAAAGCTGGCATTTGGGCTGCTTAAATACAACTGAGAGGCTTGTTTTCCTTTTGGGAAGCAGTAAGTTTATGGATTATCACTTTCAGATGAGTTAGTGGTGATGGGAGCTCTTTCTCCCCTTCACATCTCCATTAGAACCTGTTAGGTGAAACTTGACCAGAGTCAAAGTTGTTTCAGGGACTTTGTACTGGACTCTAATGAAAAAAAACCAATCAAACAACAAAACAAACAAAAATAACCAACCAAAAAAAAAAAAATTAAAAAAACCAATCAAGTGTCACATCAGTGAAACCTTGAAAGCAAAGAAATACTTACGTAAAGTGAGCGGAGTCAGTGATAAAAGTACCTAATGTTGGGAAGGCTGGTACGTTAGATATGATCAAGATTTAAGATTTTAAATTCACTGTACAGATATCGAACAGGTAAAAAGTGGTTACAGTCCCATTACAGAGTTCAACAGTTGCAAAAGAACTGCAGGTTATCTACTGCATAACCTGGAGCAGGGGAGCTGGCAAAAAGTCTTTGAGGGGCTATGTTGTTGTTGAAATTTTGCTAAACAATTGATCTGTAAAGCTGATGACAGCAAAACCTTCCAGACTTACAGCAGATATAGAACAGAATTATTTTCTCACCCAGTTACCTATTTTTAAATACTGCTCCATGTGCACAAATCTACTCCTGAAACATGGAATATAAACCAGAAATCCTGCTGTGAACAAACATGACTAAAACCCACTGATTTTCATGTTATGTTTTGGGTTTGGTTGGGGTTTTTTTTAATGTTATTGCACTGTGGTACCTGCAGTGTTTTTGACACTATGTGTTATATAGCCAGTTTGGAGCAGAAACTGAAGAACTCATGATAAATTTTTAGTACAGCTGCACAGCAAATAACTAGTTGTGATGTTAATACAATTCATGCTATCCTCTTATACCATCTTTTTACTTTTATCCTCATTTTTCTTCACCTTACTATGTCTAATCTAGCTCTCCAGGCTCTATACTCCTCCTTAAAGTCTTTTTTATGTCACCGCCCTGCCCATGGCATTCATTTTGTGCATGGTCAAGGCTTCATTCTCATGAAACATAGCCAGTACCTACCAAGTCTGATGAAAGGATCATTCCACAGACACACAAAGGCAAATGGCTTTGGACCCCCCACTAACATTAAAGAAAACCGAAGGACGGAAAATTCAGGAGTTGGCAGACCTAATTACCTTTTCATAAGATGGATAAGATCTTAAGAATTCATAAGCATTGGAACACTTCTGTATTATGTGTTTGAGACCTCAGTCACACTTGCTATGATTAAAGAGTTCTGTAAAGAAAACAAAATAAAAGAAGAGACAAAACCCACTCAGCTCCCTAAAGGATCAGGAGACATCTGCCAGTCAGGGTACCTGGCATGGAAAAAACATTTTCATCTTGCCTGGATTTTGATTAAGCAAGATAAAGCTTCAAAAGCACAAGTAGTGCTATCTACTAGGCCTTGTCTTAAAACAAAGCTTTAGATGCAACCCTGTTGTCTCCAGATTGGCTTTTGCCTGCTACACAACAATTGTTCCAGTCCCATGGGAGTAGATGACATTAAAAAATGATCAGAAAGCAAGGACACACTCTGAAAAACAGAAAATCAGAACTTGAAAAGATGTTTAAAATTTCTGGCAACAGTTACAGGTACTCTAACTTTTTGATTTCGGGAGCTGGCAAATAAAGCTTGTTAAATATGAGAGCAGCACAGTACCTGAGTTACCAATTACTATGACATTTTCCTTGAATTTCACACCTCAGTGAAAGGAGGCAGTTGTGAAATTTAGCATATAAGCACAGAATGAGGGTCAAGCATAGTGATATTTGGTGGTGCACCACCGCTAATTACTTAAACAATATGAATGCATATCAAGAATTCCTTTAAAACACAGGTTCTGATTTGCTATCCCACACAAATATCCTGGAGGAACAGGGATAAGTAACACAGGTGTTATGTTCCCATTTGTCTGCTCTAAGCCCTTCTCCATGGCCACAGTGCTTGCAGATGAGCCAGCTACAGATAGAGCTGAACATTTTGACTTGGTTCAAACTGCTTGATCAGGTCTTACACCTTAATTTTGCTGTGCCAGCTTTTCAGTAGCTTAGCATAATACTGAGCATTGCTTTCAGAAGCTGGAAGAGGTAATTTTTGCTGGAGGTTAGTACCATGACTTCACTGCTGGAAGAAAAGCTTTCATTGTTCAAGTTACTGGCACAAATTCATAGAGGTGAAAGCAGAAGATAAGCTCTCAGCAGAATTTTCATTCAGGCACACATCCATATCTTTATCTGTCTTTGTCTTAGAAATTGCACTTTGTCTGTGATTCACTTTTTCAGCTCTTGGAGTTTGGATTGCTTGAAAGGAGTTCACCCCATTAAGGAATTTGAAAGCTCCTATGTGAAAACAGTTCAACTCTTTAAGATCAATACCAGCTCTGCTTCAGACTCAAAATTATACTGGAAATAATGTGGTGAACTGCCAAGAACAGACAGCCAGTCCTCTTGGGTAAAAATCTGGATTGCTGTATCCTGAGAAAAAGTGCTTAATGATTCTAGAACATAGATTCACATGAACTGGTGAATCTAAGTGGTCCAGGAAAAGCTATGCAGAATAATAACTTATGGCATCATTATGCCTGACTGGCTGCCTTGTGTAGCAGTAGCAGGGCCAGCCTGGGTAATGATCTTCTGATTTAGGTAAGTTTACTCTAGTCCAGGAAATGAAGCTGGCCCTGAAGCAGACACCACTACAGAAAGCAGAGTCAGTGGAACAACACTGGTTGTTGTTCCAGCATCTACAAAGGATCAACAACTTTCTTTCAACTCAGAAATTTTAATCCACCAATAAAGAAGAAAATCAACACTCGTAAGTTTTATTCCAGTAACAAAAAGTGACTGAGACACATTAAGGCCTGCCACAAGGTCTGCTAAGGTCTGGCAAACCATTCACCCTAACTTGGAAGATATGTCAATCAACCAAATTTAACTATTTACAGAAACACACAACCTCAGTAGAAGAATCAGACTATAGAAAGAGGTCTGCTTTTCTATCAGCAACACCCAAACTTCCAGAAGTAATGCAAGACTTAGGATTTACTAACATTCTAATAGCACTATCATTACAAAAGTATTATTCCCCAACAAAACTTCAGGCTAAATTTGACAGCAACAGGGTCTCGATTTCAAGTGTTTCCAGCTATCAGACTTGAGTGAAATCCCCATCTTGAAGTGTGGGAAAGCTTATAGAAGATACAGGATTCTGAGTGAACTAATTTCCTTAATGGCAATTGATAAGTTTATTGATGTAACAAACCAGCATATCATCAGAAAGGAAAATATCAGGACAAAACCAAGCATGTAAAAAAATTCCTGTTTATAATTCTCAGATTCCTTTTCATTCTGCACAGACGACTGCTTGAGTCCCAGCCGCTGCCTCACACACAAGGGAGCACATATGAATTACCTATGCTGTGAGCCTGCCCTTTACTCTTGCATTCTTGTCCTTTCTTCCCACTGGATATTCACAGCCCTTCCTTCTCTCACTTATCCCAGGGATCCACCTAAAAGAGACTCCTTTTCTCTTGCAGCTTCAGCTATCAAGTTCTTTTGACAAGTGTTTACCAGCTCTTGAAAGAAAAATCAGACTGCATTCTGTACATGTTTAGCCTACTTCTCTTGCCTAGAATACTTTCTTGGGGACTGCAAAAAAAGTCACTCAATGTGCAGCAGCTTTGAGCACCAAGTTTTAAGCAGAGCTGGAGTGGCACTCACAGTGCAATGCCTACTGGTGCAATCTGGCTTTTGTGAGGGGCCCTTCTTTGAAGCTGGCTAGAAGAAACATTGAACAACTCTAGTGCGTACAGACAAATTCAACCTAAGTTCAAGACTTCCTCTTACTTTGCTTGCTTAATCCATTAAAACAGAACATTCCAAACCAAACAGCCAGTTTTGCAGCTTCAAGCAGCATCACCCCAGAGAGCCCAGCACATGTCCTGAAAAACCAGACAGTGACCCAAGGCACAAAACCCTCATAACAGGTTTCAAGCCTGATCATTCCTATAAACACATGCTGCAGCAATGAAGTCACTGCTACAGCTGTCCAAAACAGAAATACAAATGGATCCTTCAGAAGGGACCAGATGACAACACAAGGCTAAAGTAACTCTTAATTCCAAACAGTAAAAACTCACAAACATATAACAATAAAATCCCCTTATTTTATCCAAACTCCAAATCTTTGTTTTCCAACTCAAGTCCAGGTGCTTTGTTTAGGTAAATTCATGTGGCATTTCATTGCTTGACCTTGATCATTCAGAACCCTCTTTTGCTGCCAGTACTCAGGAGCAGGTGCTGTTGACATCAGCAGGAACCCACTGCTTCTGCATCCAGGATGTACCAAAGGATCTCACTGAAGCCAAACAGCCAAGTTTTTTGTACACATAAGGAAATGACAGCAGTGCCTTTCCATAGCAAAAATCAGTGTACAGGTAGTGAGGACCATTTAATCACAAACACAAACTCCAGAGTTCACAGCCCACCGGAGAGCCATTAAAGGAAAAGGAATCATTGTATTTCCTTTTGAGACTATTCCCAGACACAGAGGTTAGAAAGTTGTAACAAAGCCTAGAAAAGATTATTGGTCAATACCACAATGGCAGGCTTCTTGATAAGTTTCCATCGAGGCTAACTTCAATAGAAGTCTTCCTCTCCAGCTTTATTACAGATATTGCTCCAGTAAACAACCCCAATTTGCAATGTTGCCTTGTTCATCGCAGAATATATCTATATAAGGGATTGGAAAAGAAATGTGGCTTCCCTATCCATTGCAGAAATTGCAAACGCTGCATGAGGTTCTCTGGGCATCTGATTAAATGTGCAATATTTCATAACTACTTGATGCTGTATCTATGTGACAATCATTACAAGTGATTGATTAGATGTGAGCAATATAAATGTGTGCAAGTATTTGCATTTCAATTCTAACAATTTTGGTGGCCAAACTGGTGAGAAAATATAATCAAAACAGGTCGAGTCCTTAACACAAAAAGCTATAATTTGTAAGCAACAGCTCTAGCAGAACTGTTTAAAAGCTGCATTTGTTTTCCAAGCTTTTTTCCAACCGATATGAAGGGCTACCACAACCTTCTCAGGCATAAATACTCACAGAGCCAAACAACACATCGAAGTACTGTTAGGGTTTAAAAAGGACAGATAGTAAACATTAAATGCTGCCAGGACCCCAGAGGTCTCATCCATGTTCACCAACAGACACTCACTCAGTTAAGCACTTTTACTGCTATTAACCTTGACATTTAGAAAATTTAGGTTGTCAGTTCAGGATTTTGGGAATGTCTGCTCTTCATGTGCTGCTTTAGTAGCAACTGAACATCCTCTCTACTCTTGTAAATCTCAGTTATAGCAATCTCTTGCTTCCCTGAGGAAGCTTTAATGAAGTATTTCATAAAGGCAGCATGCTGCAACAAAAGCTTTTCCAAACACAGGAGAACTTCTAGCCCTAAGTTTCCAGGTAAACTTACCTGTCTTTATCAGGAATCTTAGAGCCTACATATTGATAGTCAAAACGGACTTATTACACGCTAGCAAAAAAAAAATTAAAATCTAGCCTTATAGGGCAAAGTAAATGGAAATTGATCAGTAAATAACTTTAAACAGAGTGTGAATAAAGTAACTAATTCAAGATTAAACAACTTCTTGTTTGGTCCCAACATAATAAAATCAAGATCTCAGTTTGAGATCTCCCAAGTCTTGTTGCAAAGTCATGCTCCAGTTGCTAAGATTAATTATGTATATCCAAACAACAAATGACAAGTTGTACAGCATTAAGGAAGATTAATTAGTTATAGAACTTTTTACCTCCACGAAACTTACAACAGAAATAGCTTAAGCTATTGCTGCCTGAATGTGGCAGACAGTTTATTTCCTAAATGAATGAGTATTTTCAGCTGTTAGTGAAGTAGATACAAAAAAAGTTATAGTTAAGCCACATTTCATCTTCAGAAGGAGTCAGTCAAAGGGCCTTCAGCACAAATGTTGGAGTGGCATAATTTTTCAATCTAAATACCAGAGAACTTTTCACTGAAAACAAGCTATAATCCATATTCTCCAGGAAAGATCTGTGAATCAGTGAAATCCTTATCTACCACTATTCAACAATAGCTGTGAGGCAGATTACTAAAGGCAACATTTTCCAGATGAAACAGTCCTCTAATTAGAAATAAAGCACTTTTTTCTTCCTTTTTCAGAAAAGACTGCTGTGAGGCAAAACAATAGGAATGGCACCATCTGCTAATAATCCAATTAGAGAATTTCAAAGCACCAGCTAAAAAAACTAGCTGGTAGGGATTTATTCTTCTAAACATATTTCTCAATTACACCACATGGATGTCCACATGCTTTCTAATTACACTATTTGGAGACTGCAAGAGTTCACAAGATCAAGGAGAAACCATATCATGGATAATGCAAAACATGTCTTTTTCCCAGTTACATTTGTCTCCCCTTGTGACAGAACTTCAGCACTTTCTCATATTCCCCCATGATAGGTGTTAGTCAATGTCTCAGACATGACTTTTCACAGAATATTCTCCAGAATGACCTAGGATACACCCTCTCTTCCCACTTGGTTTATGGTCAGAATAATCAACAGATGCCAAAAAAACAGTAACTGTGACTAAACATTCTGAAATGCTGTATTTAGGCAGCAATTGCTGCCTATCATTTAGGAGTATTTGCCCAGAGATGGAAATTCAACTAACACTGTTTAGGTGGGACAGGTTTACCAATGCCAAACATCTCACTGGCTCTTGGCCTCTTGTTGGCAATAACAAAAATCCCACAACTCAACCACTAATACTTGAATATGTCTTCAGATGATACCAACAGGTTCAGTAAAGCAGCTGAAAATTCCACATGAAATCCAATGTTCCGTTTCTGCCTTTCAGTAAAAACGCTACACTTTATTGCTGAAGGCAGACAAAAACTACCTCCAAGCTGTAAAGTTTTGAATCCAAAGGTGATTTTATGGCAAAAAGAGATCTGTTAAAAGTAGTATTTGCCAGGAAACACTTCAACAGCAGCTAAGGTGTAAATCATATGTCCACCGTAACTGCACTAGGCCCAAATATTTTCCTTTCACTTCCCTATCTCCAGATTAGCTTCCAGACAAAAGCACAAAATACTATCGACAGTCTGAGCTAACAAGCTTAATATGGTTTTACTGGGCCTTCAGAGGAAGCAAACTGCTGAAAATTGTACTCAGGGCCAATACTTGACTGTACAGCATCCCTTGGAGAAACACTGAAGGTTGCACATGGATTATTGTTGCACAAGGAATATCTAAATGCCCAGACCTGTGAGGACAACAGAAAAACTTGACAGTGTTTATGCTCCCACACCAAGAACAAACTCATTTCTGCTCTCCTGTAGAAAAAGCTAAAATGAAGCCTTTGGGGAGTGATTAATCCCCCTGTACTGCCCACCATACAGAGTCCATGAAAAATACTGATTTGTTCTTCGCCCGTCTCTAGTACTCCTGCAGTGTAGTGGAAGCCAACTTGCTGGTAGATTAAAGAAAGTTTAGAATTTTACCACAGCAGGTCTCTTGCTGCTTTTTAACCCCCTTGAGTGTGTACAATGAGATCACTCATGTAGCTGAACTTGTGTGAATCTTTCCAACTCATCCCTAAACTGGTTTCCTTTCCAGCAGCAGCACAAAGATCAGTGCAAACCAACAGGGGGCAAGATAAAATGTGAACTGAGTGTCATCAACTCCTTGCCTGATAATGTAACTTCACTGACTAACATACAACAAAAATATTCTGCAATTACACCCCAGGATTCCTGAATTCCTAATAAATACAATCATTCAGTCACAATCACAATCTCAAGCAACCTATTTACCTAATGAGCCCCTCTAAACCCATTGCCAATATGCGAGGTCAGAATGAAATTTCAGGATCAAGAGCCATCTCCACGGCATGTCACCAAGGTCACATTTGATGGACAGCTATAATTTCTGTTTACAGCATGCAGTTGAAAGGAAAAGATCTTTCTGAGCCATTCCATTTCAGTTTCATTCACCTCATTTGCTGAGAAAATGAAATGGTGCCACAGCACAATATTTTATTGCAAGTCATCTATTTAGTGATAAGTAAATAGCTATTCCATGAAATGTGATCTCATCATACTTAATTCAGGATTTGACTGGTTTTCACACTAAGCTATATAAGTAAGGAAAAGCACAGCACACACAGATTTCTGACAAAAACGTACCTCAACTGGAAGAATAACAACAAACAAAAAACACCTGCAGCACAAAGCCACTGGATATTTAATATGGTTTCTTCAGCTCTGTTTGCATATTTAATATTGAAAAATAACTTGTGGGGTTTTTTTAATGAGGTATATCAATGCTTGAACAAAAGATCCATTTCCACAAGTGTTTTACTTTCAGGTTCATTTCTAGAGCCACATCCCTTTCTGTAGAATAAACAAACAATCCCAGGCAGAAGACTGCTGAGCTGCTGCTTCAGTTGCTTCCATGTTGACTGTCAAACCCATGCACTTCATTTGTGAAAGTCATTGAAAACATCACTGGTACTGAGTGAACCCTTCAAACAGACTGGGATACAAGCCCTGGCTTCCATTCAGAATCCTCAATTTTACAGCTCTTGAAAAGTAAAAGTTTCATTTCTCACCTTTAGTCACTACATTCAACAAAGTGCTGTACTGCAAACTGGAGTGGACAGACTGTCAGGACAAACTGATCTCTAATACTTCAGAACTGCCTAAGTATAAACTTATCATGTAGGACTCTGGCAGCATTCCTGAAGAGATCTTCAGCCTGTGCATAAGCACAGCTGTCCATTAACTTTTGGTAACACAACGTGCTAGAGGAAAAATACACAGCAACAAGCTACTAAAAGTATTAACAAGTAGGTTTGCTAATACAGGCTCTATACTCAGTGTTAGCACAGTATTTCTCACCTTGG
>VZSE01007881.1:923900-963268 GCA_013398275.1 Promerops cafer
TTCTAATACACTGAACTAGAGCTAACATCTTTGCTAACTTTGTATATACAATCCAATGTTCATAAATTTTCTTCTATTAGAGCTTCACATTTTGTGCTGAAAATTTTCTGAATTTAAGCTTCATTATACTTTTCATTAATTGTCCAGCTAATCAGCAGCAGTAGAAAACCTTGAAACCATAAGAATACACTGAATTAAGAGTAAGCACAAGACAGAAAAGGATTATTTAGTATTCCTATAGTTCATATATAGTGATATGGTTGAATTCAGAAAGCTCAGATTAGGCTATCCATCTTCCAGAATTATGGCAATAGCAGGGAGATAGTCTACTGCAAAAGCATCTAAAATAATAAATAAATCCCTAGACTGAATTTGGCTGTTAGAAATTTCAGTGTAAAGAACTTCTAAAGAGTGTCTGTTCCTTCAGGCCCCAAATTTCTTGCAGATACTGAATATCAATATGTTTCTGGTATCAATAGTAAACTGGAACAGCGGAGCAGAGATTCAGACAGGAAATGCATAGAGTTTCAAAAGAGCTTTAATTCTCAAATACAGGTTTTGAAAATCTTGTAGTCAAAGCTAAAAAGGGAATAGCATCTAAATAAGGGATTGCAATACTCCAAGATCACAATGTCTAGGGAGTGCATTGCTTAAGCAAATTCATCTTGTCAACTGTACAGAATCTACACCTCAAGAATTAAAATCTTCATGTTAAAATCTTCTAAGTGTGTAAAAACCAGCCTCAGCAGAAGATATTAGGTAATGAGTGTCTGCTGTAATTAATGACAGGACTTGCACACTTTCCCCCCCAGAAGTGATGGCAGTTTTCTGATGAGCAGCTTCCAGGCTGGGCAATGGAAGCAGCCAAATTAATCATCTCTTCCCCTAAACCTGGCAATTGATGACTCTTCTTTTACATCAGGGTTTAATTAGTTCTTGCTTTCAAAGCCAGTGCACAGCATTCACTGCCACAGAAACCCAAGGAAGCAATGAAGACTTAAATTCCTAATTTCAGCAGCTGTCACTGCCCAATACAAATAAGCCTTTTCTAGATGTACCTCTTGGAAGCACCCTTACACACCAATAAAGTCACAATATCAGAAGTACTGTCTACTTTTTGCATAATAATAGCTTCTGGGAATAGCCTTCATGCTAATTCTAGATAAAATCAGTTTCAGTCTAACTTGTGTCACAAGGCTATGATACCTCATGAAACACTTTAGGATCAAGCAAACCACTAAAAAAAATCAGCTGCAGTTAAAGTTCACAAGAGATGGATACTCAAGGCCCAGCTTACTGTCTGTAAAGATTAAAGCTTTACATCTTTAATTTTAATAACCTTGCCTTTTAATTAATTATGCAACTAAAAAAATAATACTTGACATCACTGAACAGACCTCAAGGCAGCAGAAGGGCTTTACTTCGTGTGAAAGCCAACTTCACTATCCAATACTCTTTGTAAGATAACAGTAAAAAGTAGCAATTGTTTGTTATACAAGATGTACTTTTTCTCTCCTCACCCTCCTCTTTTTTGTATATTCTTGCAACTCCAAGGCAGATCAGAAAGATCAGATTAGCCTGTGAATATATTTTAGAACAAGTCAATGGCAGATAAACTATTGTCTGATTACACACGTGAGCCCTGAGCACAAAACAAAGCGTTACTCAGCTCACATAAAATATTTACATATCACAACTCTCAAAACCTCTGAGCTGCTATTGTTGAAGCCTGAATTCACTTAAAACATCATTCAATTATAAAATCCAAAGGAAAAATTTCTAATAACTTTATGTAGCATATAATTATTTACTGTGAAAAAACAGTACCTACCCTGTATTGTCATTTAGACTTGATTAAATGACTTGTGGGAAATGATACAGCAGTGAAGTAAAGGTTAGAAAAACATGATACAGAAAAGAAACCATTCTCTTCATAATCAGTCACTTAATCAGCAAGGAATTGTTACAGTTACACAGAACATGATCCTGTATCATGATTAAAGCTCATCATGGTTAGTGGTAAATTAAATCAAGTCACTGAGGAGCTACAGAAATCTCTCACTAATATTGTTGAAGGGGCAACCAGGCAGGAACAGGAAAGAGCCAAGACAACGGCCAAGCCCTTCAGCTGCAGCACGACTGGAAGTTGACTGAGAAATTAAATATACAATTAAATTGATACAAGCAAAGAAACAGTACCAGTTCTTATCCACCCTGCCATATTTTCATAGCAGAGGGGGAAAACATTTTCACAGCACAAGGGACAAACACAGCCTTCACAACTTGAGGTCCAAACCACACTGAACTTCAGTTATTTGGGGAAAGCACACCTGTCTCACCATCTCGGACAGATGATGCATTGTGCAGCAAAAAATGGCACATTCAATGCTTTCTTCATGACTTCATCTGGTTCAGCAGCATTTAAACTGCAATAAGACTTCAGCTAGCAATTCTTTTGTATGAACTAACAGGATTTTTTTTTACACGTGTCTTTTTGAAAAGAAACATGGTTTAACTTCATTCACATTAGTGGTCTCTCCATGAAAAACTTTATTAGAAAAACTTCCCTCTGAAGTTACAGAAAACTGAGTAGGACAGAACTACAGCCAGAACAGTCTTACCCCACTCAACCCTGAATAATAAAATAAAGTCTAAAGGTAAAGCACAAACCTGCCATAAAAACACTTGATTTAAATAGTTCCTCAGTACAACAAATACCAAGGTATTAGAAGGAACTACAACTGGAACTAAACATCATGAATGCAAACCTCACAATCAGCAGATATAAAAATCCATGTTAATGATGAAATAAAAAGTTTTGATGGGACACTGAAGTCCAGTGGAACTTGTATTCTAATTTTAGATTACTCATAAGAGATGGGGACAAGCAAGGCCCAGCTCAGCAGTCAGCCTTCCTGTAGAAATCTGTCCCTATCTCTCCTACTCCCTCATTTCCTAACCAAGTTCCCTACACTGGACACATCAGATCCTAGAACAGGTCTCTATTTCACCAGCCAAAACACCTTGCCTGCTGTTGTTAACCTTAATCCATACGCCTTCTTCATAACCCCTTTTAATATGAAGCCATATCTACGAGAAGTCAAGACCAGTAATTGCCAACATTTATCACAGTATCAAAGAAAATCTGACCTTTTCACTTAGAGACAGTGTCATCCCATGGTTCATTACTTAAATCAGCAATGTGTTTTAAAATTGCCATTTTTAGAAGTATTCCTGAAGTCCTATTACTCATCTAAGCATGATAATTTAAACCAAAGCTAGATCCCAGCTGCTCAAATCAGCACACACAATTTAAAACAGATCCTGAGACTACAAAGACATTCTGCATACCACAGGAAAAAAAAGAGGCTTATTATAATTTTAATATTACTACTCTTTGATATAATCAGTGTGAAAAAAATCTGTTAACAATTAAAATACAAAGAGCATTCGACCTCAAATGCCTAACAGAAGTTAACTGTGTTCTCATTGCTATGATCGTGAATAAACAGTTATTTAATGAAGACAGGCATAAGCATCCTAATTTGTAGTTCAGGGTTTAGATGCATATTTAGTATGGGAATACTAATTGCTGCTAAGGATCAAATAGCCAAAAGCTTTTCACTTTGCTGCTTAGTTACCCTTGAAAAGGCACCTTCAGTGCTCTGTTTTGACCACATGAGAAAGGCTGCAGTGCCTGTCACAGGGCTATTACCACATTTAGGGTTACCAAGACTATTAAGAAGTTTAACAAATAGCTTCAAAACACATAAATATGTGGGGTTTTTTTAATTTGGTACTACCCAACATAAAAATACAACAAAAGCAATAAGCAAATATTTCAAAAGCTATAAAAACATAAGGAAATAGAGTTGAAATTAACCTTTTGATAGTATTATTGCCCAGCTACCCAGAATACACCAGCATTTATAAGGAGTATGGGGGAACCCAAGTAAACCACTACATTCTCACGTCATTTTTCTATTGCACCCATTTATGCTTGAACTACTCTTTTACCTTGCTCATCATTAGTGAGACTAACAAGAAGTGCAGAAAGTAGCACCCCAGCAATTTATCTTTAGCCATTCTATAATGGTGCAGACTCAGACCACCAAAAATTGGCCCTGAGTGCTGAACAGTGTGGTGATTTTGCTGCTCTCCCAGTTCTGAGTCAATCCTTAGAAGCAATATTTTAAGAAGAGTGTTTTAATGCTCAGAACCATTCACATTTCTCCTATAATTTAAAGAAACATCTATGAGCCATCGCTGCTGAGATTTTCTATGAGACTAAGCTCAAATTCACACTGGCATTTTTTAGTTAACATTGCCCAAGTTAAGACTTAAGAATATGTGTGCAACTTGATATTTTAGCAAGATTGGTATAGAGCAATAATGGTTTGCTCAAGAGGTACTTTTAAACCTAAAAACCTGAGGTGAACCCACCTGAGTCTGAGTAGATTATCCAGGCTAAATTTGGCTAAAGCAAGACTTTGTGAAGTTTGACACACTGTTTCATACCAAATGCCATGGTAAGTTCCATGGCTGGGAAGGTTTCTGGAGCACACATTTTAGGCCATTCAATACCACAATTTGTCTGTGGAACCAGATCAACTCTATTATTAAGTACTGAAATCATAGACACAAAGCAGTACATATGGTTCCAGGCCATCTTCACTGAGGCATTTTGTGAGATCTTGCACTTGAGATGAAATAGTTTTATCTTTTGAGATAGAGCATGAATATTTAACAATGGATCAAAAGCCAATTGTGTTTAGAATTAATACTAGGCTCTAAGCTGTTGATCTGTCAGTAAAGCTATTAATTAGTATAATTACATAGAAAATGATACTGGGATTCTCAGTGTCAGAATATTTTACCAGGCTAAGCAAATAGAAAGAACAAGGAACATATTTCAGTGATTAGACCCTTCTGTTTCATCTCACCAAATTGCCCCACTTTACTCAATCATGTTCACTTCACTGCTTTTATTTTTCATTTTGCATTCAAAAGTAAGTATAAGGGGAAAACAATTACATTAAGGAGAAAATAATATCCAAACCACCACAAAAAGGCTGGGGATTGTTTGGTTTTTAACAAACACTTTCCAGAAGCTTTGGAAAAATCTATCTGCTTTGTGGGGAGACTTAACAGGGTCATTTTAGCCCAGCAGTCCCAGAATGAGACTGGCCAGTGCTGCAGGTGAAGATGCAGTTGGAGACTGGCAGGGAAGCAGGCAGCTGAAGATAAAACTGATGCCTACAGGACTGAAAACTCCCTGAAAGGTATCAAACTCTGCATCTGCTACTTCTGTATAGAACCAGGTATCAGATACTGTTAATTTAGGTAGCTTCTAAAGCATCAGTTTCTGCCTGATTTAGGTGGTCTCACAACACGTTACAGTCAGAGCAGAATTGCTTAGCCCCAAACAGGATCAGCCAAGTTCCCTCAAGAATAAGAAAGCATCCCCCAAGTTTAAGTAATAAAGGGTTTGAGTTCACCCTTTAAGGGGATAGAATAAGACAGAGTTTGGGGTGAAAAGTAAAATCAAGAGTTTTGATAAAACAAAAAAATCATTGTTAAAAGCAGTCTTAAAAATAAAAAGCCTAGAACAGAAATAAAGCTAAATTACTCCAATTCAATTAATTACTCTCTTATTATAACTTTTGATAGATCTACTCAACAACAAAGTAATGCTTCAAAAATACAATAGCAGCTGTGTATTCTACAGTTAACTCTTTTAGTTTCTGTACAGCAACAGACACCAACCCATGAAAAAATAACTGATGATTTTTCATGCACTTCTCTAGAAGACTGTTTCGACAGGATCTAAATTAAGCTATAAACATGATCCCCATTTTGAATAAAACCACTGTTATAAACAACATAAGACACAGATCACTTATAACAATCTTAGAGTGAACATTTTATAATGCCATCTTCTAGTAAAAACAGACCTCAAAAGTAAAATATACTTTTTAAGCCACTGAGTATTTTTGCAGTGAATTACAGCTCTTTTAACTTTCTATGTTTCACTTTCCTTTTTTGTTTTGAATTCTTCTTTATTGTTGTAAGTATCAGATATATATAGCAATAACTAGCATTTTCAAAAATTCTTATTAAATTAAAAAAAAAGATGGAATAGAGGCTCCAGAAGAAGAACTCTAATACAAGTCATACCATCCCACATTTTAAAATGTTGCTTAAGAAAAATTAAACTGAGAAAAGGTCTATAGCTTAATGTATTTCACACAAATAAACACCCCATATTTTAACAAAAAAAAAATATTTTTAAAAAAATTACCTTGCTTTTCACTGCTACCGACACAGCACACCTAAACCATCACCTTTTTAGGGGAAGTCAGGCTCTTTCATAGTAGGCCTGAAATGGGCTCCAGGTGAAAGCCATTGATGGTGAAATAGCTAATGACCTCCATCTGGCAAAGCTAATTAAGCTTTTTACTCAATTTGTGCAGCACAGTGACAGTGCTAAAGTTATCATCCAGAATGTAGCTGATGATCTGGATGAAATTTAATTAAATTAACATTAAAGACAATCCCTTTATCCAACTGTTTGGGGTGGGGGGGAGTGCAGCCATGACAATTAATTCGAACCATACCTTTGCCCAAAAGGAAGCTCTATTAGTTGATGAGATAATTTTTCCCGTTGATATTTGATGGCAGCCGCAATGGCGTGGGACGGCCGCCAGGTGGGGCTGGAGACCGCGGCAGCCCCGGCACCGCCTCGGCATTCCCGAGGAATAAAAGTTTGGGATAAAAACCTGCGGCAAAGGGAACTCTGGGTGTAAAACTGACTGCGTTCGGGAGCTCTGCTATTAGTGGGCATATAAGCACCCGCACATAAACTGCAATAATTTATAAGGCGTTTCAGAGAATGGTAATTGCTTGGGTTAGTTCATGGTTGTGCAATTAGAAGTGTTGATGATGGTGCCTATATGAATATTTTTATATCACAAAATGTGACTTTTAAGTCTTCATTTGATGCTGTTGCCAAAGGGGAGAGCAGCGTTTAAACATTGAATTAGCTATGTATCAGTGCAACAAATTGAATACAAACTTGTGTCAACTGAGTCAAAATATAAGGAAAAAAGAAGTGGGGTTCTGACCCACCATTGTGGTAATATTGGAAATCTGTATTTATGCTGGGTATGAAGTTCAAGTGGCTTTTTGATATACAGCTAAAAGAAAAGTTAAAATAACTTTGAGTCACCCTACACTCCAGGTTCTATTGCGTGTGGATTTGGCAACCTTGTTCTGGCATTGACTGATCCCTTGAGTTACCAGATACGAACAAACAAAATCAGCTCCCTGAAGTTATCATAGAACTTGCATTGTTATTTAGTCGTTTTTAGCAACATCTTGCCATTGTGACTTTAACCATGGGTATTTGGAAAATATTAAAGATGCATCAAATTTTACCCTTTCTTTTAAGAAGATACTGCATGCTGAAGAAAGTATATTTTCATAACTGGGTTCCTCAATTACATAAATCCAGGAAGCTCATTGTGAGGCTCCTGTCCCATTCAAACAAGCAGTAAAAATGTGACCAATCTACATAAAAGTAATGGAAAGGTTTGATAAGGGAATTACAAACCTGAGAGTTTGTTTTTGTAACTCAGACCCACTTGATAGATTTTGCGGTGATCACATCTGGCCACAGAAGGCTATTTAAGGTCAGACTGGTCAGAAAAATGCTAAGAACGTGTTTTGCTAAGATGACTGAAACAGTGAGATGGAGTGATTCGGATGAGGTCACTGTCTAATAGTTTAAAGAGGATTAGAAACAGTCACTGGCCCACAATCTGTTGCTGTAATTACTGAGCTACTCGAGTTCCTTGCAGAACAACTCAGGCATTGCTATTACTGCTCTTGGTATTCACGGTAACAAATAAAAACATATTAATATTCTGGCTTCAGTTTAATGGAAGGTGAAAGTGTCCCATCTCAAAAAAAGCAGAGCGTTTTCATATTTACCTGCTGAAAAATCTGGATAGAGTTGAACCTGGGCTTTTATGAAGCTGCACTAGCAAATAACACAGCTTTAAGTTGTGCAGCTTTAGGTGTTCTTAAATGATGAAGAGCAAGAACATGTAAAAACAAACAAACAAACAAACCACACTGTAATGCTCCAGTAAGTTTTTATTGTGGTGAAGCCTGAGTCAGTTGTGCCAAAGTGAGGGGTAGTAATCAGCACTTCTCACCAGACTCTGTGGGGCATTTGGTATCTCAGGCACAGTCAGTAAAACATTTGTCAGCTCATATGTTACCCTGAGCAATTAGCAGGGAAAGACCAAGAGGGCTTTTTTAAACTCATTGGTTTTTATGCAGATAAAAGCAACAGGCCTCCTCCTCAGAGGAAAAAAGAAACCCACCAACACATTTACTTGCTGCAATTAGTCTCTTACTTATGTGGAATTCTTGCCTGCTGGTAGATAAGACTCACAAAACATGGATTTCCATTTTATACAGGGTCAGCAGTGCACAGATTTAATTAACTCTGCTGATACAAAATGTCAATAAACAAGTATACAAACTCCACACTTAGGAAACATTTACGCTTCAGTAGCTACTGCGTTTGTAGAATCTCTAAAGGGCAGTGGTCGTTGAGGCTGGAAGCAGGAGAAAAGTTCCTAACAGTAAATTTATGGTTACAGTAGCAAGCTATGGACTAAATATAACCTAAGCTGAAAAGAAACATGGAAAGTGACAGTCCTCTCATAGATAAGTGGAACGAAAGTATTTGTTTCCATAAAGCCGTATTTACCACAATCAATGGACATAACGACCTTGTCATTCTATGTTCTTACAGCCTCTTAAAGTGAAATCCAGCTTCAAAGCGAAGGAATGCTGATGTATATCAGAATTAGATATTGCAACGCCAAGGAATGGTCCTGCAGCATTCTGGCAACATGGTCACCCCACCTGACAAATTGCTAACAGCTTGTTAGCAACCCATGCCTGTATTTTCTATTCACTAGTTGTAGATATGGTCTGGAAACTGTCCTAGTGATTGCTATTTCAGCAAGGGGAAGAGAACAGGTCTGAAGAGAATGGATTATTTAAATCATGAATTGGTTACTTTGCATCTGAGCTCACTCTACTTTAAAGCATAAATGGAAATTCTAAGCTGAGGAAAACATTATGGAGTTTGCTAAAATATTTAATGTATTAAACATCAGCTATCAGATGACTGTGGAACTAAAGAGGAGGAAGCAGCAGCTGTTTTAACTCTTATAATTTAACAGGCTACGAGGGTGGAGTAACCATGTTACTACCTAGAATTTACAATGCATTTTATTTTTTTTCCAAGATGTACTCAGTGTCAGTGGAGTTATATGGATTTGTTAATTAAGTCACTGTTATCCTTATTTTAAAACAAGGGGGTTTACATGTGGGTATTTGGAGTGGTTAATCACACAGTGAATGCAGCAGAATCAGGATTAGAACAGGATTGTCTCATTTCCTGTCCCTGTTTTAATCAACTTGGTATTCTTGCCTGTCTAGACCATTCTGTATTTAATTTTTAATTTCATTTCTGTTGACAAAAGCTGGACTCCCATTTTGATAGGAAAGTAGAAGTAGCATAATTTTGATAGCAGTAGTGTTTTATTGGCTCCCTCTGTGAAATTTTAGACTCTGCTTATTTTCCAAGCCCCTTTTTTCTCAGGGCATCTATTTCTGTCCCAGTAGCTCCAAATAGGATTGTTATCCTTGCATCTACTCACAGCCTATTGCTTGAATTTAACCTTGTATTACTTGATGTTTCACTAAAGGCAGAATTTGCTATCACATGTTTATGTGCAGTGGCTTTTGTTAGGGATGTCACATCAAGTAGAATAGTAAGTACAAAAATATATTAATATTGCAAAACAGATTAAAAATTTAATCACTGCTTACAAGGTAAAAATTACTAACGTTTTCTTTTGGGGAAAAGAAAAAAAAAAATTGTAGACACTTGTGCTTGGATTCCCAAACAGCCGTGCTGAAACACTCCTGCTAATGGATTTTGGTCTTCTTTGTGTGGATATCACTCAGATCTCCACTGCCTTAGGAAATCTGTGAATAGTGTACACTTTAGCACTATAAAATCCCTCCTTCGGAATCCTCCCTGGTACGGAAGTGAGAATGAGTATAAACTAGAGCAAGCTAGAGAGAAAAATAGAAGGTTGACAGCTGCGCTACAAATTCGTAACTTGCCGTGTAGCTTGGGCGTTGAAGCTGCACAGAAATTAAGGAAAGGCTTCGCTGAGTAAGCAGGAGTGACATCCCCTCAGGAGGGGGAGCTGACGGATCGGCATGAGAAACGAGAGATGTAACAGCAGACAGCGGTTTGAGCACTCATGAATAGAACAGTCATGGAATTCGTAACCAATGAGTGCTGATGCCTTTGCTGAAATGCACAAATAGCGTAAAGTTTTGCTGATCGGTGAGCCAGCCTTTCGGGTGTTACCACCCAGCTCCCTACTTCGGGCAAACTGGAATAAAACACAGATATCACTCTCCTCGGTGTGCGAATTGGCTCCCGCGGTAGGGAAAACATCGTGGCGTTGTATTTAATACCAATAAACGGGGTATTAAATTGGTATTTAATACCAATAAACGCTCCAGGAGCCCTAGGCAAGCACCGCCCTCCCGGGGCCCCTCACGGGCCCGCCCTGCGCGGGAGGCGGGGCGGATCTCGCGAGACTTGGGCGGCGCCGCGGAGCCGAGTTTGAACGGCCGCAACGGCGGGTGCGGGGAGAGGGCAGCGGGCGGGGTTTGCTCTCTGTGGAGCTGCTGCCAGTGCCGGCCGCCGTTCCCTGCAGCGGGTGGGGGCGTTTGCTGCTCCACGGCCCCCAGTGGAGCGGGGCGAGCCCGTCCCAGCCGCCCTCGGGGCCCATTGGGGCCGTACCGGGTGGCTCGGTCACCGGCCCGGTCTGCAGCGGGTCGGGCCCGGAAGGAGGGGACAGCGGGGATGTGGCGCTGGTGACACACAGCGCTGCCAGAGCTTGCCCGGGCGCTGAACGATGAGGCTGTAGCGTGATATTTGTTGTTCTCTGTAGTACTGACCCACCCAAGAACCTGTTTGTGGAAGGTGATCTGCTCCGGGAGTCTCTCAGCCTGAGCGTGCAACGTGGTGGGCGCAGATATGGACTTGTGTAAGTAACTGGCTGGAATTGTTGGGGGAGTACCTGGGCTAAGGGAGAAAACCCCCGCCGGTTTGTGTTCCTGATCAGAAAATGGCACAGGTGCTTCTGACAGTATTAGAGCACAGCCAGCTGGGGAACAGGAGTTTAACCAGAAGAACTGTGCTAGAGTGGGAGAATAAAGCTGGCCTGCCAGAAGCCTCCCTCTAATCTCCTACCCTATTACTTTTATTAAGGAGTACTTGTGTGGTTGAATAATCGAGGTGTGCAGCTCTCAGCATAGCATCTCTCATTAAATGTTTGAAGATCTTTAGCTGAAAGTAACTCTTGTAACTCAGTAGAATAAAAGACTGATGTCTGTTATTTCCCCCTCCTGCCTATTCACCTTGCTACCCATTTAATTGATCTTAAAGCATTATTTTCAGAGTAATTTACTTAGCCTCATGTATAATATTAAATTGCTGGCAATTATTTCAGTGTACAACTTCATGAACAAAACTACCTGGGCTTATTTGATTCATCCAGAATTGATGAGGAAAAATTGAGGTTGACTGTGCTCCAAAAGGCAAACTTGCTAATTTCCCTAATAGCAGGAATATGTGAATAGGAAAGCTATTTCTCTTTTCCTCCATACTTCAACTATAAAATCAAGAAAAAACCTATAAGACTTTTTTTTTTTTTCTGTTGTCTAGTAAATAATTTATTAGGACCTCAAAGTTCTTGTATGTGAAACTGGAAGAGAAATGCAAAAAAAATTGAAGAAGTAAGAGAGAGTGGAACAACCCCCCCCAAAAAAAACCCCTTAAAAATTACAGGTGTACCAGAAGAAGATGACCCTGGCTGTAGCCTGTTTACCTGCCCCAGAGATCAGTTGCAGAGCATCCATCCTTTGGCAGCGTTGCCTGATCTGACTGTTTCTAAGCTGTCTGACAGCTGCCTAACTGAGATTTGAATAAGATTTGCATTTATGTGGGGATTTAGCTTGTGATCTGCATGTTCATGAGGCAGCCAGCAGGGTTAAGCCTGTTCTGAAAAGGGACTGCTCTGAAGGGCTGTGCTGTGGTAGCAGCTCAGACTCATCTGGACTAGACAACTGTTGGTTTTTTCTTCTTTTAAAGGTGGAGTGCAAGAATAAGGTCAAGAAATACTTCAGTGGGCTTCTGGAGGTGAGTTAAACATGTTATTTGTTTAATTTAGTGAACTAGGAGCTGCCAAATGGCTGTATTGCCTCTATACTATTGTCTGATCAGAAAATAAAGCTATTTTAAAAATTCTGTTTATGTAAGTGAACAATGATTCATTCACCCTCTTTACTAATGGAAATGCATGCCAGAAGTTGTTGCCTGTGTTCTTGTATTGCTACACCTTGCCATAAACACTTCATTATTGAATTGTATGTGGTGTCCCTGTCCTTGCATTAGTATAATACTGATGATTCTCAATTATTGGTATGCAAAATTCACTGGCTTATTTTGGTATGAGTGTAAAACTAGTATTTCAGGCATTGCAGTGGTTAGAGGTGAAAACTGAGGTTTAAAAGTCTGGCTGGATAAAGTCTCTTTGTATGTGTTAAACCTGGATAGCAACAAGTGAGGAGAAACTGCAAAAAACAGTATGTGATAATTTCTGTCTTGTGCCTTGGTAAGGAATTGGCACAGTATTGGCACAATTACTTCTGCATGTTAATTAAATTCTTTTCTGTGAGGAGAAGCTGGGTAACTCCACTAGGAGTTACCCATGTTGAATTAAAGTTAGCAAAAAGAAGACGTGAAGGATGGATATTACAACATTCATAAGAATGATTTATGTGCCAGTAATAAACGGCAACAAATAAATTGCTTCTGTGAGAATAAAAAGCATGAGTTAGGTCTTCAGTACAGAATTACTTTAATTCTGAAATTATATACAAGTTATGGGCCCTGACTTTGAAAAATCAACTGCAGGGGTTTTTTGTGTGTTTGTCTCTCACTGTTATTTCCTGCTTTCTGAAAAAACTGTTGGTATATGCTGTTCAGAAGCCCGAGTCACTTAGCATTTTCTTTTAATAGGATTTTTTTGCAGTGGGCTGATTTAGCAGATTTGGGAGCAAGCAGTCATACAAGCTTATGGTGTTAATTTGACTTTATTTTAATTTTTTAAGCATTTGGTTTGTTGGATTTAATTCGACTAACTTTTTTGCAAAATTCACCTTCTGTCTTCTGTTCTACTCTGCAGTTAGGAAAGGATGAATTTTCTGAAATGTGACAAGGAGATGATTATGAATAAGTTGACTGCAGCAACTAAATTTTGAAGTACTCCATTAAGCACTTAAATAAATGCAAAGCCCTGTGTTAAACTCCATATATTTTAACAGGGCTTCTATTTTTGACTCTTCCCTTCCTTACCTTTTATCTGTTTCTCCATCCCACATAATATTATTAGGAGTACACTGTCCTGCTAAGGCAGCTGCCTACGCCAATCTTAAGTGTTATATTTGTGTACACAAGAAATGCTGGACTTGGTGGGGCTTGGTTTATAACACAGAGAAAATAGTGTCAGCCAAGTGCATAGCAGTGTTTTTCTAAGGTTATTTAATTGTCTTGTACTTGGCAAGAGAGCTCTGCCCTAAATTAACTCTGGTTGTGATGTACAAAGAAACCAGACTGGTGGGTGCACAAGAGTGCTTTTGCTGCATGTTAGACATAATCGAGAATAAGGCAGTAACAAAGTTTATGAAGAAATAACTTATTTTACTGTTCACAGGTCTGTTTGTGAGCTTTTTTTGTGCCTTGTATTAATGCAAGAATATATTGTTCTATCCTGGTTAAGGAAGGAAATTGAGTAACTTCTTTCAGATAACTACTCTTATCTGTAAAATGTGTTTACTGCAATATATTTTTTTATTAATTTTTGTTTACAGTGTTGAATAAAAAAGAAAGAAAAATGGAGGCAGAGACCATTTTGAGTCTTAAACAGCAGCTCAAGGAAGCAGAGAATGAACGAAGAAAGGCAGCACAGTATGGTTTGCATTTACTGGAGTCCCAAAGTGAGGTTCAAAATCAGCTGGATCAAACACGCTGTGAATTGACTGAGAAAACTGAGGTGATGACTGCCTTTTCTTCTCAAAGTTCAAAACCAGAAGTTCGTTTTATTTTAACTGTTTTCTGAAAGGCACGGGTGTTTTACATGCCTTCTAGCATCTAGATTAATTTTAATAAACCTCTAAGTAGTTGGAGAGAGGGCTTTTTCCTCAGCTTTAAGACATTGAGCATAATTGTATCTAACTGGGACAGGGTTTCATTGCTAATTATGCATCAAGTGTTCAGTATCATGTAGGACTAATTGCCTTTAATGTAAAATGAGTGCTAAATGCTAAAGTAAATTTGCTTCAGAGAATGTGTTTTGCCTCTGTTTAGCAATTCATTTGTGTATGCTCTCCCAGTCAGCTTTATATCACTTAGAAGCTGTGAGAAGAATGCTAGCAGCAAGACTGTACAATTGATTTCTTCTGTAGTGAAGTTTTCAAATTTTCCAAATACCTGGAGGTTCTGAACTTTTTAGCACATTTCTTTTCAGCTCAGAAAAAGGAGTAGTATAGTGCTGAGGTATTATTTAGTTGACCAGTTTTCTTTTTAGTAATTGTTCAAGAAAATTTCAGTTGGGAAAATCTCTTCCACTTTTCATAAAGGCTTTAACGTTCATGTTAGTGTTCAGCCAGCTCATGTTTCAGATAAATAATTTATCTTCATTTAGTCTGTTTATGGTTGTGCATCTGTCCCTTCTCCTGGGATGGAGCTGAAAGGTTTGTTTTGTAGCAGCTGGAGGGTTGCAGCACCCAGCTGTTCTTAATGGACAGAATTTTTTATTCTGGTCAGTTCACCATTAGTAAGCTTTGTGTGAGAGGCAGCTGAAGGCACAAGTTCCAAGGAAGCCAGGCCGGGGTCATCCTTCCCTGCTGACCTGCAGAGAGGGCAGGTACTGATCTGTCCAGCTGCTCCCAAAGGTTGTGATCCTGTGTGAGGCTGGGGCCAACTTCTGAGCCTGGCTGGTAACTTAGATTCCAGGGGTGGAGGGTGGGAATTGTGGGCCTTCATACAGAACACTAATTGTGGGCCTTCATACAGTGCATTTGTGTGGGAGCTGTGCTTACTCAACAGATTCTTTAGCGCTTTTGACTCTCTCTGGCTCTCCTCTATGCAGTCTGAGGCAAGTCATTGAAGGCAGTTGCTGTGAACACAAGTATGGGTTCTACCAGCAGGCCCAAAAGCCTCTCAGAAAGCTCTTTGTGCTCTTCTGTACCAGTGTGCAGGCAGGTTCTTGCTGGGATTTTGTTGTTCTTGGCTCTGGCCAAGCAGTGCCCTCCCAAACCTGTCCTGTGCCCAGTCTTTGTTTATGTTAAATCTCCTGTCCTGGGTATTTGAGAGCTAAGCCTGTCCTTGATAAGCTGCATCTAGGCCACAGAGGTCACTTTGATACCTGACAGCTTTTAGTTATTTATTTAATTCTGTTTTGTCTCAAGAGTTAGGTTATTTTGAAAAGGGAAAAAAGAAAATCTGCATATTTAGATTAATTTGGCTTCCTTATTACCTTTTTTGCTCTCAAGATTCTCTTTTTCTTTTCCTTAATTGTTGGCTGAATGGAAGAGTAAAATGAAGCTGCCCTTCGTAATTAGCAAACATGCAATCAAGCACAGATGGAAGCTGTTTAAAAAATTATTCTTCAGTCTGGAAGAGTTGATGGGATTTAGTATGAAACAGACAATTTAGCTGTCTTAAAAAAAACTATTGAACTCAGCTGTTCTGCTTGATGGACTGTAGTAATTTTTAACATAATTGGCTTCTGTAGTGGTAGAAAGAGCATATAACTCTGGCTAAATTTATGACACTTGCACAAAAGATAGCCACACCTTTCATATTGGGTGCAAAGAAATACAGAGTTTCCATGAAGAAGAGAATATTTCACAATCAAATTATAACCACAACATTTGTAAATCATAACATTTTAGAGCAGTTATTTTTACTTCTTTTAAAAATGGGTATTACAACTCTCTTATTGGCACTCCCAACAAAAGACTAAATGAGCTACAAGCAGCTTGGTTCTGAGCCTGTGCTTTTTCATAAATGCTTAGGGAACTGTGTACAATTACATCTGGATTTATTGGTGTGTCATTTCTTTCAGAAATTTGAACAAGAGAAGTACACTCTTCAGAGAGAAATTGAACTCAAGAATCGAATGTTGGAAAGCTTGAATTTTGAGTGTGATTCCCTTAAGCAGCAGCAAAATGTGCAACTGGATAAACAGAAAGAACAGCTTGACAGAGCCTATGGACAAGAAATCAGTGACCTTAAAAACAAGGTTTGGTAACTAATGTATATTTAAAAGGTTGTCAATACCATTTTAGATATTATTTGCTTAACTTATAATTGCACTCTGCCAAAAGAAATGATAGCTACAATGTCTAGTAGCTTGTTTGGTTGGTTTTTAAAAAATATCTGTATAGTCACTTACGAATTACATTTAATTTCAATGCTTATTTTTAAAAGCTACTCTGGTTTCCAAGACATTTTCTGTAATTGGAACAGTCAGAAGTATTGTGCTTTTCAAGAACTTACTATGAAAGTATACTACTTAGTTGCAACTGTTTTTAAGTTGGAGAACCTGAAAGCAGAACTGGATGAAACCCGACTCTCAGAGAAACAACTGAGACAAAAAGTGGAGCATCAGAAGGAAATAATTGCTGCCAAATCAGAAGAACTGCACATGATGTCTGAGCGTGTCCATGAGACCATGTCTGCAGAAATGCTCAACCTGCAGATAGAGCTCACTGAGCTCCAGAGTCAGAAGGTGTGTGAGTAGCATTGAATTTGCAGTGTAGCCTAGTTGAAGATGAAATTCTGCCCTTTTGCTCATTTCATTTTTAGGTGTGTTGTCTACAGTGCCATGTTAGGATTGACTTTTATTCAGACAATGTGCACAGCAAAAAATAACAACCTTAATTGCTAGGCTTTAATACCTTCTCTTCTTCAAGATACTGTTTTGGTATTAAAACTAATTACTACTAACAAATGGCTTTGGTTTACTTAGGCCTGCTTGTCTTCCAATTGTTTAAATATTTTTCATTTCATGCTTGTTTTTTGTTTGTTTAGGCCAATGATGAAGAAAAGCTGAATGAGCTGCAGTGCAGTAAAGAGCAGTTAGAGCTTGTCAACAGTAACTTACATAACCAGCTGCAGCGGCTGCAGGGGGAAAAAGAAGAGAGGGAAAAAGAAGTTGTTTTTTACTGTAATGCATTAGAGGTATTCTCTTAATTTTACTTCACAGTGGTAGATAATCCCCAAATTGCACAAGCTGTCTTGCCAGGTTTTGGTGAAGTAGGAGTTTAGAGGAGTTGTGAGAGAGAGGGGAAAGAGAAGGATAATGGTTGGTCGTGTTTGGTGTTGCCTGGTGGTAAAAGCTCTCTGCTGGCCTTGTTTTGTGGCAGGTGTGAAAGGAGAGCCTTTGCATGGCACTGTTCTGCCTCCTGGGGACCTGCTCACAGGTCACTGGCAGAATTCTCCTTTTTATTTCAAGTTCCTTCTGAATACCTTGGAGAGTCTTGTACTGGGAAGTAGAGCATTTGTGACTGATGAACACAGCTGGGAGAGTGGTCTGAATATCATGAATCCAGTTGACAAGCATCAAAGCTTACCCTTAAAGGCTTTCAGTTGTGCTCTTGTCCTGAAGAACAAGTGGAATATTAAGTGTTTTAGTGAAATAAAATTAATTTGTCTCTTAGTTACTAGAACTGTACATACAGTTAAGGACTTGAATACCGTATAATCTCTGCTGAAGTATAGGAAATTACAGAGAGTTAAAGCTATCTGATTAAATTCATGTATGCAGTACATCAGATGCTTAAATGACCAATATCCTCTTTGCTTTAATCTAGAAAGCTCGTGAGGCTAATCAGGAGCTTCAGGTTCAGCTGGATCACGCAATGCAACAATCTTTGGACCCTACAAGTAAAGGCAATTCTCTCTTTGCTGAGGTAACAGCTATGCAGCAGATGCCTGAGAAGTATTTTCAGTTTTCCTTCTTATACTGTATTGAAAATATGAGAGTATTTGCACCTGATCTGGCCAGCATTTATCTCTATTCCTCAAATACGACTTCAGTGTTGATCTGACATGTGGAAAACCATTTCATGCTCTCTCTGAAGATAAGGAGTTAGTAAACCTAACAGAATCACTTGAAGTTATCTGACTATCAAGTCAAAAGTTGTGACTGAGGGTTCATGATGGTTCTGTCTGCAGCTCTTGATTTTGTGTTCAGCTGATAAATCCATCTTTAATGTAGAAGACAGTATGTGAAACATTAATAGATGCTGATAAAAGCTGCCTTACAAACTTCCTGAAAATGTCTGCGTGTTTGAGCTTTTGGGAGGGTTTTGGAATTAGCTTTTGAGTAAGAGTTAAATGCATGGGGAGCATTATGTTTCATGGCAGCATCCAGGGATGGATGAAGCATATGAAATGCTACTTTACTTTGATATCAAAAGAACAAAAGAAAAATCTTTTGCATTTCACTGACTGGGCTTCAGTGGCACTGTCTACTCACTTCTATCACAGGGCAATGACAGTAGCCTGTATTTTCAAGTAGTGTTGCTGGAAAAGCAGTATTTGCAGAGTGAACACCAATTGCTAGGCAACATGTCCTTATCAAACTCATCATGCAAGTGACAGCAAGTGTTGTAATTTCACAGTAATAATTGTTCACAATGTTCTGTAGGTGGAGGACCGTAGGGCAGAAATGGAACGACAGCTGATCAGTGTGAAAGTAAAATATCAGTCCCTACAAAAACAGCATGCATTCAGTAGAGAACAATTGCAAAGAATGAAGGTAGGATGATTCCTGTAATACTTCAGGGTGTCCTTGGGTCTGATAAGGCACTGCTTTAATGCACAGGCCAGGGGATTTGTTATCTCTAAAATGTGGTGCAGTCTGGGGGGAGGGAAAAGGGAGAAAAACCAAGTGAGATGATGTTGTGCTCTTTGACTCCTATGGTCCAACGGCTTCCACCTTACAGTGAAGGCACCATGTTTGCTCACTTTGGCAGTAGTTGGTTTAATGGATAAAAGTAAAACACAACTCCTGTCAGTCAAACTAGCATTCAGTTTGTCTTGGTAATTGTTTTTTCTTTTCTTGTCGAATTCTTATACTCCATGAATCAAGTATTTGTACATTAACTGTGGTTGTCAGGAATGAGCATAAAGAAAAAGACAGGCTTTTACCACCATCACACTGTAGGGGTTTGGGTTTTTCTACCTCTGTGTTGCTTTCTTGTCTTTGTCCATATTTTTTCTTCTTGCTTTTCCCTATTTTTGGTGTAAGAATAAGTCATAACTTTTATAACTCTTTAAGTTGAACTCCATTGCTGTAGGATGGGAGCCAGTTGGTTAATATTGTCGAGGACTAGTTAGCAGGAGCTGATTTACAAGATATTGTCAAAGGGATGCTGCAGAGCTGCCAACTGTTTTCATGTTGGTCTCATGATTTTTCCAATGCTGAAGTGGATCCTTTCATTTTGATCAACTACTTGGTCATGCAGTTTGAGAAGAGTGCTTAAACATCAAAGGTGATGATCATGAGTTGTACTGAAGGTTTATATTACCTAGATTTTGTGGAGTAGGTTGAAAATAATTCAAATGGTGGTCTTAAAGAAGAAAAACCCTACTGATACAGCAAAGATTTGAGTGAGGAAAGTAATTGGGTAGGATCACTTCCTTTGGAAATTTTCTCTTTGTGATATGGGGTAAGTCAGTCATACTGATTGAATGGTGTAAGAAACACACCTAATACTAAAAATACCAAAAATGGCAATTTTTGCAAATTGGTATCCCAGTTACTAGTGTTTAATGCTTTTATTTGGATTTTTTTTTTGTAAATTTTTTCTGATGGTATTGGAGATGGGTAGTTTGTTAGGACAGCTGTTTTGCTTAAGCTGCTGTCTTAGAGCCCTGTTGGCATCCTCTCGGTGTTGTGCTGCACTGAGATGCTGCCAGTTAAAGCTCAGTCTGAGTTTAGCTGATCTCTTTACTCAAAGCTGCTTAGCACAGGAGAAGTAACTGCTGTTGCATCTTTAGTTGAAGAATCTCACTTTGTGGTAATTACTGGTAAATCCTGAGGATCTGACTCCTGAACAGAATGTACACAGCACTCCTGGGAAAGCTTTACCACGTCTAGTCTATTTTTCCCAGTCCAGAGCATCCTTTCCAGTTTCTTGAAGTTGCAGTTCTCTGTTATGTAGATCAGCTGTAATTTGCAATTCTGACAGTTAGCAGGAGGGCTTTTAAAAGAGAAGGGAAGAAGGTTGGGTGTCTGTGCTTGGGGACTGTGAGGATAGTTTTAGTCAGCCAGTGAGGTGGAGTTTAAAATTTTGCCCTCCTTACATCCTGTAGAAGCTCTGAGGAAATGATTGAATCTTTCATTAGCTCTAATTTGTGCACAGAATCATCAATACCCTTTACCTGACATAAGAGATTCTATAGGGTAAATGCTCTTCTTGCTTTCTCTCTGTAATCTATTTTTTTCATTTGATCCTTTCCCTGTGGTTTCTCCCAGTGTTATGTTATCCATACTGACTAGACTGATAAAAATGCCTCAGTTTTCACTAACACCTTGTGAAGTCTTTAATTTATTGTATTTCCTGTTGTTTAAATGTCTAATGTATCACCTGTAACCAGATGTATTAAGACCCTTGTACTTCAATATTATTAACACCAACAGAAATATTGCTGTAAATGTAAGATTTTTATAACTTCTCCTGTGTAATGACAGAGGGTGTTCTTTTGCCTGAAAGGGTGTATTCCATTGGAGAAGCAGAAAAAGCTGAAATTCTTGGGTTAATGTTGTAGAAGGGAAACATGATGGTGTTATACTTGAGAAAGCAGAACTGAAAAAAATGGGGAGTTAAACTTGTGGGTTTTCCTAAGTGAGTTCTCAAGATGCATTTTAGCTCTGACAAATCAGCCTGGACTGAGACTGGCTTTTGGCTGGCTCGGTGCTGATGGTGGGAATGTGGTGTGTGTCCTTGGCAGTGTGTTTCTGTGCTCCTTAGCCAATACAGAGGTGAGTGGGACACCTCAGGACTGCACTGCTCACAGAGATCTCAGCTGTCCTCATGCTTTGGAGTGTCTGTGGTGATAATTGCTGGGATTATGTAGTGAAGAATGAGTTCAAGCATCCCGTGCCCTTCTCTATTCAGGTTTAGAATTACAAGGCTTGAGTACCCAAAGAGTTTTGTGTAAAAGGCTGGGATTTTCGGTCACTAATCCCAGTACTTGCTGTAAATAGTTTTTTCCATTTTTCCAGCTGCAAATGGCTACCCTGCTGCAGATGAAAGGCTCCCAGGCAGAATTTGATCAGCTGGAACGCTTACAGTCCATGTTAGAGCAAAAGAATGGTGAAATAGAAGATCTTCTTATGAAAGTGAGGCAGCTAGAAAAATTTAAGGTATGTGGTTTTTAATTAAGTTGAAAATAGTAATTGGAAGCTAAAACATGAAAACAAGAAGAATTATGAAAACTATCTGAAGTCCATGCTCAGGTTTGAAAAGGGATCCAAAAGTTGACTTATATCTTTATTTGACCTGAATTGTATTTTGCAGCTGGAGAATATTGGACTCCTCAAGTGCAGAGAAGCAGAAAATTATACCCCACCCAACACCTGGGTTGACGAAACAATTTTTTGTCCTGTGTGAAGCACCTTCATATCTTTTATAGTTACTTCTAGCATTTAAATTCACTTACCTGGTCAAAGCTTGCTGAGCTGTGACATCCAGTTATTCTCTGGGAAGGTGTAGTCATTTGGCACTTCTACTGTGTGTGCCTTTAGTGTCTCAGCTCTATTGAATTTCCTGGATAATTATTTTCTTGATGTGTCTTAACTTTGCAGCTGAAGCATGCTCTTTTCTAGCAAAACTGAATTGCTTAATCATCCTTGTAAAACAATTTTTTCAGTACTCTTATGCAACTTGAAAACATCTTGTCAGTATTTTGAAAAGTGAGAAACACACAAGGACTTGTATATATATGCCAGTGTAATGCTACTGATGTTTGTGTGTTTCCAGAGTGAAAAACTGGAGTCTTTCTTAATTCTTGCATGCTTCTGGACTTGTTTGGCCCTTTCTTATCAGAGCTTTGGAATGCAAACTGAGGTGTATTAGCTTGTGCAGTAGGATTATACTTTCCAGGATAACCTCCTGTATTCTATGTTTAACCCAAGTGGTGTGAAGCCAGGCTTAACCCATTTTAGCAATAATTGAGGGAGCCTGGTTGTTTTGCCAGTTTTATCATGTTTAAGCTTGATCTGTACTTATTTTTGTCTCTAGGCCATAAATAAGTACTGTTGGGGAATTGAATAATTGACTCTAATACCAACCAGAGTTATCTGTGGGCAGTGACTGACAGAGGCCTGGGCAGTCTCTAGGACATGATAAAATTTGAGTACTGCATGTTCAGAAAAAAAACCAAAAACCCCAGTGTCACATGTTGCTGCATTCATAACATCTTTACTATGAACCAACTTCCTCATCTGAAATATGTAATTGATTTTGAGATTTTGACTGTTGATTAGCATGGCTGGTATTGCTCTGGGGTCCAGCTGCTGAAGCCTAGAAATAAATGCTGAGAAAAATTCCCTGTGGGTTAACTAAATACCCTGTATTTTCAAGTAAAAAGCAAGAAAGTTGTTCTGCAGTGCTGCTTCCAAACCTTCTGGAGTTAAGCTAAAACTCACTTTCATTTTTCAGTGAATGAGAGAGAGCTGTCAGTTTTAGTGCTATTTGACATTTGTAACAAATGGGAAAGTACTCAGAACAGCTGAGTTTTATCTTCTGTGTTTAAATTCCTCTATGATGAGACTTCTCCATCAAAATGCATGGAAAACGTGTCCTAAGAACTAAGCTAATGTGCTTCTGAAAGGTCACTGCTTGACAAGCTGACACTTGTTCTTTATCAGAGTTTATATGAGAATATGGAGGAGTCCAGACCTGCGAAAGAAAACGATTCTGAAAATGGTTACTATGCAGATTTACTGCAAATTAAACTTGACAACTCAAAGTAAGTACTTCCAGCCTGAGGCCATGGTTGTGGCAGGGTTATCTTCTAGGTACTTGCTTTTATCTTCCCTTTTTTGTTACTGTTTGTGTGCACTGACTGCATGTGCAGATGGGTTTTGTTCTTGTTGCATTTTCTAATGCTGTGGAACCAACCTGACTTTGTTACAGGACTCAGAGTTTTTTGTAGTTTCATTTATGTTTTAAAAAATAACAGCAGAAATATGGTTTATGATTATTGCTTTCTTCCAGAAATGTTGTTAATACTCCTAGATACAGGGCAGCAGAGACTTTGAATCAATTACAAGTTAATCTGTAAGGAAACCGTATGACAAGTCATAGTCTTTAGGCTGTGTACGTTTATTTCTCTTATAAAAAGTGAGATAATAACACTCAAAATGTTTTATAGGACAAAAAATGATTGATTTTTCCTACTAATGTATAAATACTAATTTAAGGTGAAGTTGAATGCTTAGCTGTTGCTTTACTAAAAGAAAAAATCCCAAATGAATCCAAGTCTGACTGATTTTATGATTTTCCTCCCACCCCAGCAAGGAAACTGAAACACTGAAAAATGAGCTATCCCTGCAGAGAATGAAAGCTCTGTATGAGAGCCAAAGGGTCCTGGAATTTGAAAGGAAGCTCTTCACAAATGAGAGGCATTTGCAAGCTTGTCAGAGTGAAAATATGAACCTGCGGGTCATGCTGGATGAGCTGAAAATGAAATATGAACCTGAAGGTAAATACTTCTGTCTGGGAAAAAATAAATTTCTGATTTTTTCAGCCTTTGGAAATGGAATGACATTAAACAGGAAGACATAGGTTTAGTCCCAGAATTTAATGCTTAAAAAGCTGACTCTCTGGAATAACCTGATCCAAAATCTGCTAAGCTGAAGTAGAAAAGCCTTGCCTTGCCCAATTCCTCACTTTAATATGTGAACAATGACTGGAGGAGACTAAAGAATGCAGTTTTACAGTTTACAATGGCAGTGTTCAGGGGCTTCATAGAGCACAGGTAGATAACTGTACTCAAGTGGGTGGGATCAAATCTCAGGTGTTTCCCATAATAGCAGCAGTGTCCTTGCGGTGATGAGAAGCCTCACATCTCTGGGTGTGGGCAGCTGATAGGAGCTTTGGAATAAGGTGCAAAGCATTTACAGGAAAACAGTTTAGTAGCTCAAGTTAATATGGATTAAATTTTGACTAGAGAGACCCAGCTGACAAACAGCTGATACCTGAGTATGTGGAAAGCAAGGGAGCTGTGAAGAAAGAGGATTCTATTTAAACTGAGAGCACGTTCAGGTGAGATATTAGGAAGAAACTTCCCTGTGATGGTGGGGTTGCCCAGAGAAGCTGGGGCTGCCCCATCCATGGAAGTGTCCAAGGCCAGGTTGGATGGGGCTTGGAGCAACTTGGGGTAGTGGAAGGTGTCCCTGCCCATGGCTGGGGGTGGGAGCGAGATGTGCGTTAAGGTCCCTTCCAACCCAAACCATTCTGGGATTACATGAACAGGGAACCAGATAGGAAAGTTGGTTTTGTCCACACACAAAGGATTTAACTGTAAAATGTTATTTGTGGAAGCTTACCTCAGCAGCCTGCAGTTCAGAGCATTTGATTTAAAGCCTTGGTGAAAAGACAGAGTGGATGAGGAGAAAGATGTCTCATTTTGAAGCTAACTTCTGTTGGGTTGATCAGATTATATGAAGAAACATTCTTTAAGGGATATAAATTGTTTTTTAAGAATTATTCCAAGTCCTTTAGTCATGTGAAATATTCTTACAAGTCATTTTTAGCTTCTCTTTTGAACAAAAAGTATATTCCATTTTTTCCTTTAGAATTACTTAAAGGTTCTAAAATTAAAAAGAAGAGGGAAAGAATTCCAGTGAACGCAACTTGTGAATACTTTGACAGCAAAAATACTCCAGTGAAAGAAACTACTCTCACTCAATTGCCAAGTAAGGAAGGGAAAAAGATGACTACCAAGAACCTGGAGCAAAGTGATGCTTCTCCAAAAAAACAGCCTTTCCAAGCATCCCCACTGCATACAGCTCTCCAGGCAATACGAAACATTGTTGAACCTGAAAGAGAAAGAAAAAGAGTTAAAATTCAAGATGAGAATCACATTGCTTTTACTTCAAATAGCAGAAGTGGAAACAATTCCTTGGCTCCGGCTGTCCCCAGGTCAGTGTCAGCTTCTGTCTCTGCTCAAGGCAATCAGCACAGACCTGCATCTCTTTTCTTTCGCTGCATGAACTGTGCTCTCCACTTCTTTATCTATTTCCTCAGTGTTGCATGCAGTGTCATTCCTCAGCTCCGGCTGCCCACGCTGAACTTCTCACTACCTTTTAGAAGGACTAAAATGCTGACTAATAAAAAAGACTCTTGAAACAGTCTCTGAAATAACTTTCCTGTTGCTCGAAGACATTTAAGGTCTGCTGGTAGCTTGACAGCTCACTTGGTTTGCTCCAGCATCAGAAGCTTTGTGTTCTTGGTCCCCTCAAAACTGCCACACAGCTGTGTTACAGCTCAAGGTAATAAAGGCAACTGGAATCATGCTCCAGTTTCATACCTAATTTCAGCCCCCAGGAACTTCCAGATTTAGCTAAAAGCCTAAAAATTATTTAAGTAATTCTTCACCTGAATTAAGTTTCATTGTACAAGATAATAGAGAATTAATTAGCTATCTATGTTGTCAGACAAATGAAATGCATGGTCTGGATGCACGATATTTGGCAGTTGTGTTTCCAGTTTGAGAAGAAATTTTTCCCCTGAACTGAGAATTGAGGTTACTTTTTGCTAGATGGTAAAGGAACTGAGAACAGTCATTATCTCCAGCTTTTTTATGCTGGTGTAAACAATGGTGAAACAACTTTGATTTTCTACTTTTTCAAATAATGCTTTTTGTATTATCTTTATAATCTTTGTAAACACGTATCCGAGTGTTTGGGGGTAGAAAAAAGTCTAGGCTAGTCCAGATGCTTTGGTCTTGCAACTCGCTAGAATCAGCTAGAAGAAATAGCCTAAGTTAATGGCATTCAGGAGTAATTGGATTGATGCTTTGGCTCTTAGATCAGTTACTCAAGGTTGCATGGATGTAATTAACAGACTTAAAGTAGCCAAACAGTGCAGTCTTCTTGAACTGTGGAGAGAATATGGCAGAAACAGCAGTTTTAGCAGCAGTTAAAATGTGGGATTGTTAGTGAGGAGGGAAGATGAGGACAGTCAGATGTGGATGAAAGTGGAAAGGAAAGATTGGGATAATTTAGTGATGGTTTTGATTGGGTTTTGACAATGTCCTCTACCCATAAAGGAACAGGCAGAATGTAACTTGATATGAAAAGTTTAACTTCTTCATAGTGCTTTGGGAAAAGAAGATATGATGTCTGCTTACAGGAAACTGTTGGAAATGGTTTATGGGAACTGAAGGGGAAGACCTGCTGGAGAGGGGGTGAGGAGTAGAAATTATTTATGGAGTTGATGCTGGAAAGGAGAGAGAGAGAGAGTAGAAAAAGTGGAAGAGGAAGATGAAACCATAGTTCAGAGGGAGGTTTCTGATCTTGTACCCATTACTGTTGGTTCAAATAAGGAACAAAACATGAAAAATATTTGAAAAATAAAAACCAGAAACACAATTAAGCTGCCACTAAAACTCCATATAAGCTGTTAAGCTTTTTTTGGTGATAGTATGAGTCTCTAAAAGGCAAATCCAGGCAGAAAGTTCTGTTTGTTTCTGATTGTGTTAATGAACTACTAAAACCCCAAGTCCTGATACTACGCTAATACAAAGGATTTACTTACCTCTGATCTGCTATAAAATGGGAAGTCATGTTAAAGTCTGAATATTTGAGAAGCTGGATTTCTAAACACTGAAAGAATCTCTGGACTGTTCTGTGATGGATGTGGCTGAACCTTGGGCAGAGAAAATATTGGCAAATTGATCAGGAGTGGGGACCTGAAAAGGGAGAGTTTGTGGGAGGAGAAAATAAGGGTGGATGATTGTCAGTGTTTCACCTTGTGTTAACTAAAATGTGATGCTGCAGCTGAAAAGGCTGTTGTGGTCTCTGGGGGTTGGTTTTGTGCCTGGAGTAATTAGTGGAGCTCTGACATTGGCCCAAGAATTGTGGGAGAACAGAGCCACTGTAGCTGTGAAAGGGCTGCAAACTTCATTTCTAGAAAGTGGCGTTTGAATTTGTCATGTCAGCCCAGGAGGCAATGAGGAAGTGGTCAGAAGTGATCTGTGTGTGCTTGTGGAGGTGACAAACTCCCTTGTGTGAAGACACTTCCTTGCTGAGGTGATTTAAGCAGGTACAGCTGGGTAATCTCGGCCAACACCTGTGTGTGTAGGCACCTCTGTGTCCTTCCAGAGGGCTACAGCCAGCCCTGGAGTAGCTCATTAGGTGGTGGCACTGATCAGGTTGGTGATTATTACTTGCCAATGCATACTGGAATTCTGGGAATGCAAAGGTTATGTGCAGTGATATCTTTTGTTTGGTCAAGATACATTTCTCTATTGAGATGTATTTTTCCCTTCTTAAACTGAAATAGCAGACTCTAACCCTTGCTGCACAATTTATATTGCACTGAAATTTGAGGTTGTTTGATCTAAAGAAGAGCTCGGATGTCGAAGAGCTTATTTGCCCCCTTAAATTATTTAGTTGTATTACATACACCAAATCTGCTTCACTTGGGCTTTGTCCAATTGCCTGTGGCCATTTGGCTCAGCAGGAGATGTGGAAAACTAATAATACTCTTTGGGATTTTAGGCACAGCCCTTAGCCTTGGGAAGTAAAGCTCCACCTGATGAAACAAGTTCATCTTCCTTAAACAGGCAGAAGGAGCCCCAGTTATATAAGTTTTGGAGTCTGTAGAGTCAAGGCTTGAATCATGTCATAATTTCACCAGCATTTGCTTGAAGTGTTTAGGCACTGTCTGTTCTTTCTGATCCATTCCCTGTGCTGACATCTGATGAGCCAGGACAGTGCTCTAAGGAGGGCTCTCTGAGGGCTGAACCTCAGCTTGCTGCCAGCTGCATGTCAGCTGCTCCTCCCTCTCTTCCATAGGACGAATGAGAGCATTGGATGGAAAACGTTTGTGGGTAAAAATGACAGGTCATGGGCAAACCAGACTTGGGGAAGATTAACTCCTTGCCAGTTAAAGACAATGGGGCAGTGAGAAAGAAAGAAAGAAATAAAACTGCCCCAGCCCTTCTTCCCAGGCTCAGCCTCACTCCCTCAGTCCTGGCTTCTATCTCCTCCTCCCCAAGAGGCACCAGGTGAATGCCAGAGTTGTTACATTATAGGCTAAGAGAATTACATAGTACTGTAAAAGGGCAATGTTTTGTATAAATCCAGTTGTGCTGCTTTGGGACATGATTTAAGTGAATGTGGTTTATATTTGTACTTCTGGTTTGAGTTCTTTCTGCTTGCTTATCGGGACTCTGTTGGCAATTTTGGCCACTCGAGTAGTGCTTTTGGTGGCCTTGGACAGGGGTTGTTTAAGGCAGAGGAGTGGGGAGGGACTAACGAAGGGAATCTGCCACAGGAGCAGGTTCATGGACAGAAACTCTCCATCCCCAACTGCAGCTGCTGGGGGAGTGCAAACCACATGATGGCTACTGAGAGCACTTTTTTCCTTCCCTGAGTAATTCCTTCTAGCTGTAACCCCATAGTGATTTATCCAACTCAAAATAAGGGTGGCCGTGGACAGATGGTGCTCAGCCATCAGAGTTACAGATGTGAGCTTAATGCAAAGCATACAGTGGAGCAAACCCTGATCTAGAGGAGGTGCACAGCAGAGCCTGTTTTTCTTCAGCCTCTTGAGATAGTGCTTATTGGGAATAACATGCACGTGGCCTGCAATGCATCATAGTTTGACAGCAGTTTGAATCTGTAGCTGAATTTCCTATTTTTTTTTTTTGTTACGGCTCCTTTCATAGTCCTCATGTTCAGCTGCACCTTTCTGTATTGCAAATAAGTCTCTAACAGATAAGTAGAAACTATTGGTGTTGGGAAAAACATCCCTGAAAGCAGCTGTCCATGGTGTGGGTTGCTCACTGAGGGCTCCTGAGACCACTAAAATACCACAAGGTCACCAGAGAATTGCTTTAATGCATGTGCTGATAAACGAGTATAGCGTTTGTGTTGCTCTAGAAAGTGATGTTTAATTTGGAACTTCATTTTCCATAATTTCTTTCTTTGTGAAAATAATCATGTGGAACAGTCAATGGGCTGTTGATGATTTGGTTGGGTAAAATATCACTATTCATCAATTGTTCTAATGGCATGTTTGCATGTTCACTACGTTAAAAACAAGATTTAGGCATCTGAGCACAATCTGATGTTTTGATTTCAGAATTATCTTTTTAACAGCAATGAGACTGTTTTATCCCCATTTCAGACAGCAGTGAGACATTTTATCCCTATTCATGGCAGAATTAAAACCTCTCAGTGGATAAATGATACCATTTAGAGCCTGAAAATAAATCTTCCCCAAACTTAAGATATTCAAGCACTAAGCTGAAGGCCATAGTAGTGAAAAACTAGGTTGAAAGGAGAGTATTTTTTTAAGGGTAGTTTTTTTTGGTGGTGTAGAAGCAAGAAGCTTGATTTCATCCCATTTGTATGATGTTGCTCAGACTTTTCACCTGGAGTTGTGCTTTTGGGGACTGGATCTCCTTTCTGTGCATGACACAGTCACTGGTGTTTCTGAAGGCTGATCTCAGCCACTTCACATATTCAATAACCTTTCTCACCAAACATTTCAGCAGCTGAGGTGTGGGAGGAAGCTTTAAGTGATAAAATGTTATTAGAACTGATGTAAAAATGCTTTGGTTTAGTCTCATTTTCTTCCTAAACCTGCTCTGTTTCTGTATATGGATGGTCTTGCTTGCCAATTGGCTTGTTGATTGTGCCTAAAATTCTTACTTTAATCCTGGTTTATATTAACTAAATATGTATTTAGAATGGTTGCTTTGCCTATAGGTTAACTGCTGAATCCAGAATTGAAACTACAGAAGAAGAAAAGGGAGAAACTAAAATCTCAACAGAGAAGAAGACACAGAAGAAAAAACATTCCACAATGTATGTATCTTCTAAGGCAAGTTCTGAAACTCAGTGTGCTCAGCAGTAAGTCCCTTCTGCAAGGAACCTGGATAGTTTGGGGTCCTGCTTCAACAGGAGCTGCTCAGTGAACTGTCTCACATCAGTGCACAGGTTGCTAACTTGAATATTGATCTGCCTGCTGTTATGAAGGGTGTGATTGCCTGGCAGAACTGCACTTTTGATAACTTCCCTGAGGGCACCTGTTGTGTTCCCTGCACTTTACCTCAAGTGTGGCCTGTTCTCCACTCTTGGCAAAGTCTCTAGACACATTAATTGCTCTTTCTTTGAAGCACAGGGCTGCTGTGGAGGAGTAGTTCTGGCTAACAGAGGTTCTATTATATGGTAAGACAGACTAGACAGGGTTGATGGAGAAGTCAACTAAGTGATGTGCTCCTGGAAAGTTTCTTCCTGTTTCCAGATTCACAATTCTTAATACTTTTCTTTCTAATGTGTAACTTTTCAACTTTCAGGCTGACCTATTTGCAAAAGTGCATGTGAATCACTCCGTGTGTTTTGTTGGTCAGTGTTTGAAACTCCATGGATTCTTGTATTTGTACTGTTAGTTAAAATAAAGGTTTATTTCTTTCTTTATAAAATGTAGCCTGTATTGTATTTGAGAAGAAACATGTATCCATTGAAGGTATCCAATGAAGGTGATGTCGTTTGTAGAACTTTTTGTTAAAAAAAAAAAAGTACCTCTCAATAAATGATAAGAAAGTGTAATGCAGGTGCTGTGTGTCATGTTTTTAGGAGACAATTCTGTAACTTCTTGAAGCTCATGCAGAATAATTCTGAGAAGAGCTTTTAAGCTAGTTCCATTAATTCTTGGGCTATTTGTATGGAAGTTGGATTACTTCATTTGAGTCATGATACTACAGTTTGAGCTCCCTCTGGTGAATGGATTAACCAGTTTCTAAGTAAAAGACTCAGTAGTTAAGGTGAAAGTTCTTTTAAGACTTTTTTAAAATCCATCATGGAAAAGAATACATTGGGGAGCAGTCTTGCTGTAAACAAATCCTGGTTTGTTTACAGTTCTGAAGTGGTGCCTGGGATTTTGCTAGCTCTGACTGTGCTTGTGGGTGGCTTTAGCTCATTAGTCACTTACCTCAACAAAAACTGAATTCTGATCACAGCAGAAGTGACTAAAAAGGTGGGAATGTCACCTTAAATGACCACGTCTTCTCCCTTTCCGGGCAGCTCCATCTTGTTACCAGATCATTTCTGCACTGTTCTCTTTAGGCACAGCCCAGTGGCTGCTACTTCTGTTGAACAAAATAATCAGAAATCTGTGTCATAGAATCAGATGGTGTCACTTCACTGATGTAAGAAATTTGCCATTTAGCTGAGTTTTTCAGTCTGTTGTCAATGAAGCTACATAAACTGAGAATGTCTTCTTGTTAACTTTTATTAAGGTATTGTTACTGACAGCAAATGTACAGCCATGAAATAGCTCTTGCTCTTCTTGACTTTGACATGTAAACTTAAATAATGTTATGTTGAAGAAATCCTGGGTTTTATGCTACAAAATGTTAGAAAAATCCTTTTTGTGCAAATGATGCAAGTTACATTTGTTTACTGTCACTACTGTGAGACACAAATAGCACAAAACAACTGAGGTACATGATTGCTCTACTTAGAGGAAAACCTGTGGTAAGCTGACATTGGATAATGTACTTTAAATGGCAGTAGTGAGCTGTTGATTGTCTACTAAGACAGTTAATTATATGTTATAACAACATGTGTTGATTATGTTATGTTGATTTATGTTAGTTGAGCTACTGGGCATGTGGCATTGCTAAAATTTTTTCTAGGTTGAAATAACTTGTTAATTTATATGACAAACAAAACTGGGATGTCATTTCAACAAACAAATGAAACTGATTAGGATTATCTAATTACCCCCAGGGTCTGCTTTACAGTCTCTGCTGCTGGAGTCCACGTGGAGTGTGCAACCTTTGCCCTCTTATGCAATGGATTTGTGTTTATGCATCCTCTTGCAGGAGTGCAGGTGGGGGAACGTGTCTGGGGTTCAGGCTGTGGGTTTGCCCTTACACACTTGAGGTGCTATGTGTGAGAGTTCTTGCTGTATTTTCTTACTTGGTTCTGGTTTGTCTCATCAGTTGCTTTTTTGCAACTGTGCTCACAGATCTTGGCATAGACTAGAATTTAGAGGCAGTTAAATGCAACTTCTGTCTTCTCAAATTCTTTATAATGGAAATTAGCTTAGCTAAGAAATGGATAATTAGCTACTCAGCATCTTACAAGGTCTTGTTTTCTGGAACTGATAGCAATATTAAAGCAAGCAAGAATTGTCTCCCTTCTGCCTGTCCTCAGCCCCCAAAAGGTAAGTTTTTCCTGTGAGCTCTTCCTCCATGAAGAGTTTCATCTTTCAGGGAAGCAAGGAATTTTCTATTTTCCTTAAAAACCTTCTGTTTTGAAAAAGGCTTAAGGAAGAAGTGGTGAGGTATGTGAGGGTGATGAGACTGCCCACTGGTTTCTGTGGAATATCAGTGTGGAAGTAACTGCACAAATAAACCAACTTGGAATAAAAACCTCCGTGGGCAAAGGTTGTAACTATTGCCCACCTTAATTCCTCAGACCTGTGTTGGGGTTTGTTCTCTGCTGTAAGAACAGGGTTTTAGGGCTACTGTGTGTGCTTTGCTCTGAGTGCACCTTGCTCTTGCAGCTAAGGAAGGATTTGGTTCCCCAATCCATTCGTTAGGAATTACAGGCAGGAATTTTTCAGATGGGATTCAAGGTGGGAGCTGAGTGAGATGAAGTGGCAGTGGGTTCCAGTAGCTGAGGAGTTGCAAAAGCATCAGCATAGCAGTCTGCCAGGAGGAAGTTCCAGCAGCTGTGCAGTGCTGAGAGCTGGAGTGGGGAGGGGGCTGGCAGTGGGAGGCAGCAATTCTTGTGGGACTTTTGGCCCTCGAGTCGGCTTTTGGGGTGAGTCCAGAGGGTACAAGAGGGGACGTGAGCTCTGGCCAGAGCCCAGTCCCTTTGTGCTGTGCTCTGCAGAATCACACCAGGGCATCAGAAAAGTGTTGCAAATTGGATCCCAGTTTGCAGGTGAAATTTCTGTATTTTAGATCATTTAATTTTAAAAGACAATAGTATTATCTAGGTATATTAGACCTCCATGGAGAAGCAGGTTTGTAAATGAGTCCTAGAATGGAACAATTTTCCTCTGGGTTGTTGCTTAACAGGGAAACACAATAGGGAAGAGCAAGGTAGAACAGGAAAATAAAAACAGGGCAACCTTTAGGCCAAGTAGTGAATGGAAAGAGGGGATTTGCTGCAACAGGGACTGGGAGGAGTGGGGAAGATAATTACCACTGGTTAGGAAGTTATTACTCAAAACCCAGAGCAAACTAAAAGATGAAATCATTCAGCCTCAAAATCTGTTTTTGACAGAATAACAATATAAAGTGGATTTTCCAGAGACAGAAAAGATTAAGAACTTTTAGATGAAGCTTGTTGTCTGTAAATGGCAATAATGGGAGTGCTGGGAATTTAGCCCACTTTAGTAAACACAACGTGACTGTCAATGTCATTTTAGGGGAGAATAAGGAGCTAAATCCTTTTCTAAGCCAGTGTGGTTAACATTAGACCAATTCAAGCAAATTTGTGGTAAAGGTTCAAGTGATTTTCCTGTAGAAATATATATCAGAATTCTACATGCAAGGAGAGAGGCTGGCAGTCTGTGCTCCACATAATTGCTAGTTAAAATGGAGAAATAAGATGTCATATTATCAAAACCAGAGGAGATGGTTATCAAAAATCAGGAGATGGATGTAGCATGGCAGTGTTAAACAGTTTGGATAAACAATGATTGCTAAACTGCAGTGGAATATCCAGAGGACAGGATTGTCAACTGAATTTGTTGTACTAAGCAGAAGATCAAACAAACAGTAAATCTTGCAAGGATTTTGTTTGGGTTTTTTCAACTCTAAACTATAAGTAAAGAACAGACTTTGTGCTTTAAGGTGACATACTGCCTTCAATTCAACTATATTCAGCTATACTGTCCTTAGTCCACATTCCAAAAAACTTGGCTTGGTCATTTGCACATCCAAGATGTCCTCACCCAAGCTGGCTCCCACAGCAGCCTGTGTGCAAGCACAGGCTGGAAATATACTAAAAATTGCTTTGGGCAGTTTTGTATTGACAATAAGTCTTTAAGAAAGTACTGCTTTGTTTAGAGAAGAGAGTGAGTCTCCTACTTCTTCCTCCAAACATAAAATGATAGTAATTTAAAAGAATGGGTGTGTTTTGAAATGTGGCTTTGTCTTCACTCCGTTTCTCTTTGGAGGGGAGACATGAAAAGCACAAATCTGTGTTTGAGGGCAGGTTAGAAGAGCAGAGTTTTTAAGATGTAGCGACCTCTGAAGTCAAAGCTCTCCAGCCTTGTGTCGGGTCTGGTGTCCAGCGCTGCCCTGCGCCGTGGTCAGAGATGGTCACTGCAGCCTTGGCACAGACCTGCGGTCCAGGGGTGGTGCCACACCGTCCTGGCGTGGGCTCGGTCCTTTTGTGCTTCTGTGTTCGCAGCTGACATGGTGCAAGAGAAACAGCCAGTCTGGGATTCCCCTCCCCCATGACACCGGCACAGTATTTTGAGTTGAGAAAAGAGGAAGGAAGCTCCGAGAGGCAGCAGATCTCACAGAGCCCTCGCAGCTGCCTGCGCCGCCTGCTCGTCCCAGCGCTGGGGAGCGACGGCGCTTCCGGGGCCTGCACTGGTCACCCACCTCCAGCTCTGCATCTCCTGAATCCTGCGCCCCTCAGGGGTGGGCATCCTCGGCAGCCCCTCGGATTCACCTGTGATGGCAAGATGGCACAAGACAGAGAAGAGTGGCGTGGGTAAGTAGCTGCGGGAGCTGCCATTTGAGCGTTGTCTTTGTGTCTTCCGAGCAGGATGTGGGCAGGTGTTTTCTCTAGTGTGATGAGTTAGCACCGTCCACTTCACAAGCAGGGATTAATTGAAAGGATCAAATTTCTACAAAGTTTTGATCTTTCAAGCAGAATGGCATGAAGTACACTAGAGTCAGCTTTCCCACTTTCACAGTAATGCAGCTTTTCCTACCTTGGTGTGTTAGAAGCAGGCTGAATAAATAATGTATTGCATATTGTGCAGCAGCCAGAAGTTATGGGGAACAAATGTAGGGGAAGGGGAATCCTGTAGTTGCTTCTGCAAGATTGTCACTTATGGTCATTGTTACAGAGAAAATCTGTATTTGAGTTGGTGAGTCGTACTTTTTGGAAGGAAACTAATCTTAAAATGAATTATGTTAACTTGTATGAAGGACTGAGTTGCTGTTTTAAAAAAGCCTTAAGTAGGAATCAAAGCTAAAGCATTTGAAAGATGCATGCTACTACTTAGTTATTAACCTTCTAAATGCTTCTGAAAGAATTTTTTTTATTTTATGTAGGCCATAGTTCTTTGTGATATGCATTTAAAAACCCAACTGGCTTCATGAAATAAAATGTAACACCAAGAAATTCACAAGAGGAAAATAACGTGTTGTTCAATGTCCATGTCCAGCAGTAGCAGAACTGTAAGATGGAAGTAGCCTGTTCTGGTGGCAGTTTACATTACAAAATAAAAGGTGTCAATATTTTCTGTTTCAATTTTACAAACAGTAGAAACCACATAATTTTTGCTCTTGTAGTAGTCTCTGGTACTTGAAAAGTACAACAAACCTCACACAGTAAAAAGCCATCTTGTGAAATACAATCTTCCAAAAGCTAATGGCAGTCCAGCGATGTTGGCTTTCATGTCCAAAACAACACAATTTACTCTAGAGTAGGTCACTGGGAAGAACTGACACTGCAGACCTGCTGCTATTTCCTTTCCCCTCCGCTTGCTCCCCTGCTGCTCTCACTGTGAGCACAGTTTGGTGTAAGAGACAATCTGGGCACGCTGAGTCCTGCAGTGTGGTGATAGTGCTGGCCCCAAGTCCATTTCCTGGGTTAAAGAAAGGTTTTCTATTAAGCACCTTATAAGGCTCTTTATATTTGTATGTAAAAATCACAATTGTAGTGGTGTCTGTGGTTTAGTGTGTCACAAAGCAAAATAAACAACGAAATGGACTTCCCAACAATATTAGAATAGTGATGTAAGTGGGCATACATGTGGCTTATGGTAGGTGTTCTTCAGTAAGACCATTCTGTCTCTGTTTTTGCACAATTGCTTGAATTTAATAGATGAGTACAAATTCAACAACCTTTAGCTTATACCCAGAAGTTCCTTTTCTTAGCCAAACTGTTGGCTCACAGTTTATTTTACTCTATCTTGGAAAACAAAGGTATTCTTTCATTATATATGTTGGTGAGAAAAATGTGACACTCTTGCACCCAGAATAATTAAAACAATCAAACAAACCCAAACAAGCATGTACCACCATCACTGGCTGTCCTGTCCCATAAATTAAATAAATCTATATTCTTAGAAATTGGCAGGAAAATAGTGTGATTGCCAAATTTAAAGTAAATGAAACTAATGGAATAGTGAGGCCTGAACAAGGGGTATTGACAACTACGGTTACAAACAAAGAGGTATTTGAATTTATGGTCTGTTGTAAGCATGCCTCCTGTGTCTGAGGGAAATAAGAAAAATGGGCAAACTGAGTCTTCTGAGTCATAAATTCTGTGAAAGTTGATGAGCTTTTGGACTAATTCATACTGGAAGCTTTTTGAACATATAAGGCTATTTTGTCTTCTGTGGCTTTGAAAATCTTTGGGCTTAAGTCTCTGATTACAAACCTCACATTGAATTTTCAAGTCTCTTGTTAGAAGTGTGCCTGATGCTTTCAGTTTCTGCTGATGAGCTGAGTTTCAGTTTGAGAATATTGGGCCTATTGCGCTTTGGATGAGCAGAATACACTGCAGGGTGGATCTGGAGACCACACTATCCCTTGGTTATGGTAAATTGCAGAGCCTGTTCTGCCCACTTTTGTGTTTTACTTAACTGAATGGAGTAGTTCAGGTAGCAGATACTCAGCTTTGTACTAGGTAAGTACAATCCTGATTTTACACATGAAACCTCTTCTTAGTCTTGCAGCATTCCCAGCATAAATTTCTGTTATTCCTATGGACAGGACAGGATGGAATAGTCATGGCAGGCTGGTGGCTTTGGGTGGCAGTTTTCTGAAGGAAAGTCTTTGCCATCTGCTCAGACTTGGAGCAAAGTTACAAACTGGTGGAATATTATGTTGGCATTCTAAACTCAAGCATTAGATTTACTCCTGTTCTGCTGAATCTGAAAATGAATGTTTGTCCTTTTGAAGCAAAATTCTGGGGAGGAGCAGGTGACTTCTGTGAAGGTGTAGAAAAGCACATGCTCAGTCTGAGTACACAGGGCTGAGACTGGCTTGTCTGATTTCATCTGCTGAAATTATTCTACATCTCTGAAATCTGAGTAGATTGAGGTGTAAGGGAGCAGAGCGTTGTTCAGGGCAGGTTTCCTTCATGAAATGCACCCTCTGAACCCAACAAACTGTTCCAGCTCCTTGGGAAATGGCAAAAGCTGGAGAAATACTTTTATCCATGGTCCTTCACAAAAAGGAAAAATCACGGCTAAATACCTTGTTCTTCATGAAGAGTTCTAAGAAAAATGGCTATGCTACAATTTTGTATGAGAAGGTAAAGAGTCAGAGACAATCTCTCTATATGACTAGTTTGGCATGTTAGAGCCTCCTGGTTCTTGTAATCCATCCTGGCTTTATTGTGTTTAAGAAGGAAAATAAGTAGCTCAGGTCAGCTAAAATCTCCATCTGGCCCCAAGGGTAAGCAGCAAGGAAGTCTGTATCAGTTGTTCTCTGAGAGGACAGCTCATTACCTGAGAACTGCAGTTACCCTTTGAGCATGATTCACAATAAATTTAATCAGCTCCTAACAACCCCAGAGGTTTAGGACAAGTTTCTGACCTGTCCTGAAACTGTGGCCATATTGTGGACATTAAGGCACACTTGCTCTGTGAGATTTTAGGGTATGTCCTTAACTTGGAATACTGGAACACATTTTTTCCAGGATTCTTTCCAGAAGTCAAGAAATCCTGTTAGGTCTGTATGATATTTTCACCTGGGGTTTATCGGTCTCCTTGCTGAACAATTTCACCCTATTCTCATGGGATGAAAATGGTAACTGAACACCAAGAACTGATCTTTTATGGGTACTTGACTACTCAAAAAAGTGGAGCTGCATATTTAAAAAATAAAACAGGGTGCTTTCTGAGCCTATTAATTAGCAATTGAATATGCAGAACACATCATGAGTTATTGCACCAAAATCATACCAAATTGTCCTGTTGTGGTAAAGCGAAATTAGGAGCTGGTTCAGCAATACCTTAGAAATTATTTTTATTCCAAATTCTGTATAAGAGTGGAAAAGTAGCCAAGGAAAACAACTTGAAACATGGCTTGTTACAAAAAGGTGAGTCTCAAAAAGAAACAATGTAATGCTTGTCGTTTTTACAAAGAACAGGACAGGGACTGCGAGTGAAGGAAGACAGGCAGCAAAGACCCGTGAGACTGTTGGGCTAATAAATGGCTTCAGTGTTGCAGGTTGTGGGATTTTCCTTGCTCACCATTCCCATCTTGCAGTAGCTTACAGGTTGTCAGGGTTTGGCGCTGGACCAATGCCAGTGCCCCCATGAAAATGTTTTTTCTTTAACTAACTGCTGTGAGATGCGACCAGGAACAGAGCAGAGCAGGCTCAAACTTAGAAAAAGAGAGAGAAAAAAAACGTTATTAAGCTACAAACTAAAATCAGAAACACACAGGAAACAGAATGAAAACCTTTTAAACCATTCCTCCTCCTCCCACCCAATTTCACCAAAGCACAGTGAGACAAAAAAATCTTGGAGTCCTGATCAAGTTACCAACACTCAGATAATCAATTCTCAGTCCATCAGGGGAGAGAGGAGTCTCTCTTGTACCACAGTCTTCCCCACGAAACAGGGTTGAAACTCCCCATGTTTCCTTGTCACACATGGCACCGCCCAGAGAAACTCTGCCATCGTGACATCCTCCTTCCATGTACAGTGCTCTCACCACC
>VZSE01007881.1:963870-1092169 GCA_013398275.1 Promerops cafer
CCCACGTCTCCAGTGGTCACACCAGGTGTCAACACCCAAATCTGACCACCGATTGGCCTAACTAAAACCTCCCAAAAAACCCACCTCCTCTCAAAACCGAGACACAGGTTAATCACGTAAATGGCAAGAATATGTGGCTTTAACACTGGGATATTGTGACTCTTCTAGAGTGTTTTGTGTGTGAAAACTCCCTAACAAGGCCCACGTTTTGAGATTTTTTTTTGTTTCTTTTGCTTTGGGTTTTTTTTAAATTTTATTTTTTTGTTNCCCCCCCCCCCGCGGCTATTTTCTAATTTGAGGAAGATATGTAATTTAAATTAGGGAAGGTTAACTGTTTTCTGTCTCCACAACAATACAAGAGTGTACTCACGTGTTTATCTAGTGAGGAGAATGTGTGTATCAGACCCAACAGCTCTGGCTGCAGAGATGAGTACGAGTTCAATGGAAACAGAGGGATTTTCCTCAGCCCTCAGTTTTTCCTGCTGAGATGGACACTGGTGGATGTCTTTGCTCTGGGTGTGAGGGTGGCACAAAACCACACAGAAGCTGCTGAAGGTCGCAGTCTGCAGCACGTTCTGTCTGGCAGGAGAGGATTCTTTGGGCACTGCTCGTGGACATGGAGGGCACGGCTCCCACTTCCTGAGGTACAAGTCAAAGCCCTCCTGGGATTGAACAGGGCTCAGTTTGGAAGGCTGGCTCTGTCAGCAGTCTGACCTGGCATTTTCCCTTGCTGTCTAAGGAATATCCACGTTGGGGTGTGCTGGCCCTCAGCTCCAGAGGGAGCTGAGAATCCCAGGGGTTTGCACAGGGCTGTTTGCTGTTGGTTTGTTTGCTGAGCTGTGTGTGCGCTGTCAAATTACCACAGAGGTGTTGGTGAGCTCTAAAGAGATGGTTTTCCTCCTTTGCTCCTTCAGGGGAAAATCTTCCAACTGTGTTGTCAGGGAACTGTAAAGTCCCTATTTAGGAGCACTGCCGTAAAATTGGGGTTTCTGGGCATTCTCTGTGCCATCCTGGGAGAACCCTGCAGCATCTGTGTGCAGATCCCCTGCTGCTGGGGACAACTCAGCCTGGGGCTGGGGGGCGTATCTGCCATCCAAATCTCTCCCTCTGATCTTACTGCCATGACTTCAGCAGTTCCTGAGGTCGCTAACTGCTATTAGGGTTTAGAGTGAATGCTGGGGCCTTCAAGCAGGCCACTTCTGTGCCTGAAGGATGCTCACTCGTTTTGCATTTATGGGCAGGATGCAGGATGCCAGGGAGAGGAGTAGTAGGAAAGTTCTTCAGAGTGATTTGAAAGGGCTTTTATTTCTACTCATTGAAGAGTTTATTTTTAGACAAGCCAACAACCCATTGTGGATATTCCACCAAAAAAACCCCATGAATTCCACTTGGGGTTCTCATATACTATTTTTGAAGAGAATAATGAGTTAAACGTGTTTGTGCGCACAACAACCCTGAGGACCTCGTAAGAGGATGGAGGAAAGGGAACCTTGCTTTTGGCTGGTGAACTCTGAGGTGACACTCACAAATACAGGAGGGTCCCAGTTTGTAAGGGAAATGACATCAATTACAGCTGACAGAAAACATAACTGGATATAATAGTCAAATTTTTATTCACAGTTAATAATTCAAAGAAAAGCAGGTGTGATGATCAAGCTGTCTGGTGCTGTAGATAAGACCGATAGATGTAGTTGTTGGTGTTGGGTTATTTGTTGCATTTTTTACAAGGTGGTTTGGGATGTGGCCGATCATAAAATATGTAGATAGGTCTATAGCCCAAAACTTTGTACAGGGATTTTTTTAAACTCATCCTACCAAACAATCCAAGTTCTACAGTACAATATCTCTTGTTAAGTTTCCACTTACTCATTTAGAAACATCTAAGCTGATACAGCCACTTCCTTTGCCAGTTTGTCACTGTGCTTTCCAATACATTCAGGGCTGTTAATGAAGTTTTAAGAAAGCGAAACTGAAATGCAATGTGAATATATAACTCAGTAATTTGCATCTATATTTTGAGACAGCTACAACTAAATAGAGCAGTGCATATTTTGAAATCTAAAGTATTTACTGGTCAACAGTAATCTTGATCTCCATGGACTGTTCATGAAGATAGTGTAAGAGCATGAGAATGCACCCACATCCCCCCACCTTCCAAACACTCCAGGGAAATGTATCTTGAATGTCATAACAACTTTGCAGGGTTGTTTGTCACCCTCCACTCCTTGAAAAGAGACCAGTCAGAATAGAATTGCACGTGTACTATACCACGTCAACTCAATTTTGTGTTGGGCTAAGGCAGTTCTGAGGAGGTGTTTTCAACATTCTTTTGAATAAATGGCTGAATCTGAGCAGCAGAATCTCACTTCAAAGTTACGCTTCTTTTATTCCTCTCCATGTGTTGAATGATTCAAGCCTTGCTCTCCCCACTCTGGAGAAGGAGCTGCTGGGAACTTCTTTATGTCAACAAAACCAAGAATTTATTCTTGGCCCAGTAAGCCCCTTCAATCTGAAATTCCTTCTAAATTCTGTTCCAGAAAGATAACAGATAAAGTGATGGCGAAAGAAACAAGAAACATAATTTATGGAATACTTGTAAAGTGAAGAGGATGAATCTATTTAGCTCTACACTCCTACTTCAGGCATTTTCCTGGAAGGCAATTTATTTTGAGACTTTAATAATTTAAGTAAAGTAAGTAAAATGTTTAAATAAAATGTATCATTATACGTGTTGGACTAGCAAAGATGAATATCCTGCTTTAGAAGCCTGGAGAAGGGAGCAAAAGGAATGCAGGAAGATGCTGAAGGCAAACTCTGCTGTATAGATAAGCTTTCCCTCAGCCAAAATCCTTCAGGTTTGGTTGCTGTATGTGGCTGGATGGGGACAGTGCCAGGAGCCAAGGCAGAGCTCTGCTGACCAAGACATCTCCTGCACACCTGGGGCCACCTTCAGCAGACTCTTCCCACCTGCACAGTTTAACTGGCGTTTCAGCTGTATTTTAGTCTGTTTCCCTGTGTGATTGCCACCTCAATAATCTCTTCTGCTGTAATGCTGATGTAGAAATTTGTAACCAAGCCTGTGAAGAAAAAAAATGTACAGAGGCATGGTAACCATAGGAGCCAACATCCTGTAGCCCTGGAACATAGCTGGTGAAGTGCTCATTTTCTTGAATTCTCTCTGAAATGCTGCTGTTTCTTAACCACATGTAGATAAGTTTCTGATTAGAACATTTTCAAAATGCACTGCTCCTGTGTTCTTTTCAGAGTCCTACAAAGAATACATAAAATTATGAAACTTGGTTCTGTTTCCATATGAAACACAGTTTCATGTTAAATTAAAGCATCTAAACCCAGGAAAGAATTCAGTAAAGTCAGTTTTCACAGGCATCTCTGTGACCTTTCATACCAGAGTAGCCATAAATTTCTGTAAACTGTGTGCTTAAATCCTTTGGGCCAGTAGACAAACAATTCCCCAGCACTGTGACTCTCTATTTATCAAAGACCAGCATCTAAGCAGAGCTCCTGAATCCTGTGCAGAGCAGTGCTGATCAACAGCTGGTGTCCCCATGCTTGCTGAGTTTTCTGGGGGGTTCTTTGGTTTGGTTTCTGCTTTCAGCACTGGCCCTTTTCACCACCTTTCCATTCTCACAAGAAAAGAGATTATTTAATGCTGACAAATGGAGCTTCCTGATAGAATTATAGTTCTGTTTGTCTAGCCTGGTGTATTGATCCCAGTATCCAAACCTTAATAACACCTGTGGTTTTTAGTTTCACTGTGGTCTGTGGCTGCATTGAAGAATATTGTTTTCATCCTTTAATTTTCCAGCTATATACAATTTCAAAGGCACAGGGATACCACAGCTATCTCTGCAGATTGGTGATGTGGTCCATATCCTGGAGTCCTGTGAAGGTAAGTCACATTTCCCTTTTCTTTGTGAATAACATAATCCTTTCACCTCGCAGCAGTTCCCTGCATTACATCAGTAGCTTTCTAATGCCCTTATTTTTTGTGGTGGTGGTGTATTTTGAGGAAGAAGCTAATCTTTTCTGAAGAGCCAAAATTAGACATATTACAGTACATGTGGTTTTTTGGGATGCCTTTACCAAATGAGGAAGTCATCAAGGTGAATGTAGAGTTTGTGAAGTTTGTGCCAGCTTGTGATATACCTCAGGGAAGTTACATTAAATTTGATTTAAGATTTAAAGGAGTACACTTTTGGCCTCTAAACTAAATATTTGCTGCTGGGAGATATCGAGCACCCTCATCATCCTGTTGTATAGTGAGGAAACCCAGTTAAAGAAATCTGAGTGTCAGCATGCTAGGAACACTTCTGAAAGCCATCCAAGTCACTGAACAGGTTAAGCAGCAGAAGTCCAAGTCAAGTCATGCATGATGGACTGTCAATACCTTCCCAATCCCACTGATTCTCTGTAAGCCTGACAGAGCTACTGAGGTTCCCATTAGTATAAAGCAAGGAGAGTGAAGTTACTATTACTAACTCAGCAGTTAGGTATCTGCAAATGTCACTGTAAGAGTGATTTATTTTCCATTTGCAGTGATGCTCTTGGCCAGGTCAAGAGTTTTAAAAAAATTACAAATTGCTTAAAGCTTTGAAAAATATATTGTTATCTTCTTCAACCTTCTGTTGATAGCACATGTGTCTTATTAACTGCAGTTATGTTAAAGAGAGAGGCCAGTTGCTGCATTGCACAGTGGCAGAGCCAGCTCAGCATTGAGACACTTGGTGTGTTGTGGGCACGAGGCTGCAAAGACTTTGAAGCTGTTTGAACCCAGCCTGTTCCACCACACAGAGCTCTAGGTTGTTTTGGCAGGAGACAACAAAAGATTTGAGAGAGGAGCACCTGAAAAAACATGTTTACAATGTACTAGGGCACAAAAACGTAATTATTTCTCTTCTGTTTGTAAGATTAATTCAATATCTTTAAGCATCAGTGAAAATATTGATGTCACTCAGCAGTCAACAGAGTCACAATGATTCGTGTCCCCTCCTAAAAAAGTAATTCTTTAAGCCTCCATTCTAAACATTTTGGCTAAGAACAAAACACACACACAAAACCAGGAACCTCCTCATCCCTGCATTGTCTGTTAGTTGCAGAAATAGCATTTCAGGGTTTGGATTCCTGGGGTCCATTTGTTGTCAGCCCAGCCTTGTGAGTGGAGTGCTGATCTTATGGGGTTATTTTCTATCTAAAAGTCTTTGCTGAATGCTCTGTCATGCCTTGCTTTATGAAATATATTTGTCAATGAAGAAGTGGAATCCTTCTCAGTGTGTGAGTGAAGGTCATTTTTTATCAGATATCTTCAAAATAATCTGCCAGCTGCAGCTGGCAAGTAACCAACAGTGACAGGATTCTTCCTGTGCTCATTTATGTCCTGTTTTAGTCGGTTTTGCATGCACAAAATTTATGCACAGAACATATATGTGCTGTCACAGCAAATGGGATGAAACCAATTTTACACTCTTGGTTGTAAATAGAGACTATGTGCAAATAATTCAGTTTTAGCAGTAAGATGGAATTCTATTGTTGATAAAACTCGGAGGAAAAAAATCCCACTGCAGAACAATCTAAAAAAAAAAAAAAAAAATCTGTCCTGAGTCTTTCTTTGAGGTCAGCAATCATTCTGTGACTTTTAGCATCACCTTTCTGAGTGTGCTGTTTGGCATTTGGGATTTATTTGTATTATTTTATGCTTTGCTTGCATGGCTGCAATAGCATGAGAGAAAGGGTGATAGCAAAGAGAACATATCTGCTCATGAAATTACAATTAGAAAATGTCTGCTTTTGGTCATAAATAGTCTCTATGGGATGAAAAATGTAGTATTCAACAGAGTTAAACATTGTTGCTGTGCAGGTGATTTTTCATGATGGGGTGTACACACAGTGGATGTGGCCCCTGATCTTATTTAGTAAGGCTGAACTCTGCTTTTTATGTTTTTTTGTGGTTTATTGAATAGACGGAACAAAGCCTGAATTAATTTTTAACTTGCCACTACTGCAGTTCTGCACTCCTGTCTTTCTAGAAGGGCTTTCTAGTTACCAGTGGAGCACAAGCCCAATAACAGCCCTGAGTTTTCTTGACATTCCAATTTGAATTTACACCAAGAATCTGCTTACTTTGGTTGAGTCCAAAAGCCATAACTTCTCATGGCACAAAAATGACTTAACCTTATCACACTGAAGGAAATTGGATCTGTAACAACCATGTGCTGTACTGGATTAATACTGGCCTAAAACACAGGGAGAGCTTCATGGGCTCTCCAGGACCGTGGGGGACCGTGGCTAACATAGATATTTATGGGTGTGCATGTATTACTTTGCAAAACAAATATCTTATTCTGCCTTTTTAATGTGAGCATGGGGTGTTAAATTCTGTGTACAGTTATCTGTACAAGGCTTGAAAGCAGACAATACAATCATATTTGATAATATGCAAGTCATGCTTAATGTAATCCCTGCTACTCACTTTAAGCTATGTATATTTGAAGTAACTATTAATTTTTACAGATACTATGCTAGGTATTTTTATGTGAAATAAACCCCATGACTTTATTGTGTGCTTTATAATGCATGTTTTTTTTGTCATACCAAGTGATCTGTCTTCCTTCTAGATTGGTACAGGGGTTACCTAGTGAGGTACAAAGGAGCAGAGGTAAGAACACATTGTCCGTTCCTATGAGACTGTTTTGAAGGGGTCAGCCCACAAAGTGGGTTTTTGAGTATCTCTGCCTAGACAGTCCTGATCTCTCTGTTCTGATCTCTCAAGTCAGCTCTTCCCCCTCTTTCCTCTCAAGATGAATAAAATGACCAGCATTCATCCTGGGCAATGTTGGTAAATAGAAGTGAGGACTGGGAAAAGCAGATCCATGAAGAAGAAATGACTATGCCCTCAGGTTAACAACTGTTGAAGCCACCATTTCAATTGAATTTTGACTCAATTTGCTGCTAGATGTGCTTGTTTCTGTACTTTTTTCAAGGATTCTTTAGGTTACAAACAATAGAAACAACTTGTATGGGGCTTAACTTCTTAAATATCCCTAATGTACAAAAATCATATTAATTTTTTTAAAAGTCAGTATTCTTAGACCTGAAAATGGAAAGCCACAGATGAAAAGTTTTTACGCTGGATATGATGACTCCTGAGTTAAGTAGCAAGAAAATTACTTCTTAGTTTCAACTGTACTTTTCTAGAAGAAAAGCATTTTTGTTTGTAACTTCTTCTTGGTATAAGATTTTCTAGGGAGCAGCAATGCAAATGTATTAAAACACTACACCTGTGTTTTAACTACTTTGACATTTCTTTTGACTGAAGCTGTTATTACCATTTATTCTACATAACATTTCTATCAATTAAAATTTAACCTAAAATAAAAAAGGGAAAATATTTACCAGAACTAACCACTTTCTTTTTACTAGTTCTTAATTAATTCCTAATATTGCTAAAGGGCTTCAAGATCACCATGCGTAACATGCTTTAATAAGTATTATTAATTTCATGTACTAAGATATCACTAAATTTATCATAACTGGGACCTTCTTCTTTTACTTTGCTTCTTCATGGACTTTTTTGAACTTCAATCAATGAAAAAAAAAAGTGGAAGTGATAAGACACAATTGTGTTTTGATTAGGATCCAGTGCTTAAAAGAAAATGGTTATAAAAGCTGCAATCTAATTCAGAGAAAGGCTTTGTAAAGTAGCACATACATTACTGAATTATTGTGGCACTTGAAGTACCATACAAGAGTTATTGAATAAAGAATCCAGGAAGGATCTAGTTAGCTACCAAGGTGAGATTTGCCAGTTCAGGGGAGGATTGTCATGGACACAGTGATTGTCAAACATTCCTTTAGCATGACTTGAGACATTTCAGCTTTTGTAGAGCAAGGACAGTCACATTAGAGCTTTTTGTCTGGTGACAGTTCGATTTCTACAGAGGTCTGTTAGAACAGATATGAGATGATGTACAGACATAATGTTTCTTTACTGAATTTAAATTGTATTTTATTAAATTGTATTTAATTAAATTGTATTTAATTGAACGGTTTTCTGGGGTGGAAATGGGGTTTCTTAGGAAGAAATATGCCTTTGCACTCTACGTGTGAAGAGGTGTGACAAACTTCTATTATTTGTCTGTCAAATAGAAATGCATCCATCTGAACAGAAAGCTAAATAACCAGGAGTTAATTTGGGTATTACAGTTTGTCATTACAGTTTATGTTCACAGCCATGATTGTCATCTAAATGTTTTTTGGAGAATAAGTGTGGATTTATAATTTTATTCTCCTTCATCAGGGAATATTTCCTAAATCCTTCATCCACATCAAGGAAGCTGCTGCTGAAAAGAAAAGGTATTGAATTTATCTGTTTTATTATTGAGCTTGTCTGCTAAAGAATGAGTTTTAAGGCATTTATGTACCTCACCAACAGTAAGGATAATATACACCCATGAAACACAGACACTCTTTGTGATCTTTCCTTCTCTTTCCTAGACATACAGAAAATGTCATACCTGCTGAGATTCCCTTAGTCCAAGAAGTTACCACGACACTCTGGGAATGGGGAAGCATCTGGAAGCAGCTCTATGTGGTAGGATACTTTACATGCTGTTTGTTACCTTTAGTCCTATTTATGCACACTGTTCAAATTAGTGTCTCTTCCTACATTCAGGGCAGGGTCTGGGTGGATTTAAGAAATTGCTTTCTCACTACTAAGATTTTACTCAGTGGCTTTAAATGCCTAGTGACTTTAAATCTAGCCCAGCCATCAGCCTTGGACTGGATGATCTTGAGGGTCTCTTCCAACCTGGATAATTCTGTGGTCCTGTAAAGGGAAAGCTGACATTGCTGAGGAGTGGTGTAACTTCATGCCTATTGTTTCAACTTTGAGTATCCTGTGCATGATAAATTCTTCATAATTTTGATTTGTAGCATTGAAAAGTTTCCAGATAGGAGTAGAAAAGATGTATTTGAACTGGGATGTATTTGAAAAAGATTCATGGTGCTCTTGGACTGCTAAAACAGAAGTTGTTCAAGGGTTAGTGGGAGCAAGTAGCTATTAACAACTGGCAATTTCAAGAATTGTGCTGACTCTTCCAGGATCCTAGCCACTGGATTTTTTTGCCCTGTTGGGGCAAAGGGATCTTGAATGTGCTGTAGATTTCTGAAACACATCACATTTTAGTCTTCTTGATGAAGCCAGCATTGAAAACCCTGTTTTATTTTCAATGAATGACACTAGAACTGCTTTAGTCACTTCTGTGTATTCTCTCATTTTTCTCTTAAATGCATTAATACCACAATCAAGTGTTGTTGTTCCCATCAGTATCTCATACAGAAGTTAATAATTTTTGTAATGTTTTCTCTTGATGAGAATTTTTTAAAGAATTTTAAAACAACACAATTAAATATAACAAAAATAACAAAATTCTTTATCCTGATACAAAATTTCATGTTACTTATTTCTGATCATGTTGGATATTCTGCCCTTAAAAATCTGTGGGATGAGACATCATTATTTTGCCCACTTCTTGTTCCTGTTATCATTTAGCATTAAATATGACATATAGCCTTTAGTTTTCAAGCCCAGTGTTTCACTTCAACTCGAAGCCTGAGACTTACTGAGGTTTTTTATCTCTTAGACAAATAAGAAGGCCAGGTTCCAGCAGGTGCAGTCCATGATGTGTGACTTGATGGAGTGGCGGTCACAGCTTCTGTCCGGGACTTTGCCAAAAGATGAGCTCAAAGAACTCAAACAGAAAGTCACATCCAAAATTGACTATGGTAACAAGTAAGTGGCCTACACTGCTTCTGGAAAGCGTGGTTTAGTTTCAAGCACAGCACCAAAGAGATGATGATAAAGTTTTCATGTTTACAGGTTGGAATTCAAAAGTGTGGTTCATAGCGAGTCTTCCTTTTCAGATTCTCCCTGTAACTCCTGTGCTGATACTGGATACCATGATGAGGCTTTTCACAGCAAAATGCTTTTTCAAAATATTGATGTATTTCTTAATTATAAGTACATGAGCTTTTCAATAGGGGAGATTTGAGGTCAGATAACCAGCCTCTATGTACTTGTGTCACCAGCATACTCGGGGCCCAGAACTTGTCCACCTGTCCCAAACATGGCCTGTGTCCAGTAAGTGACCCTCAAAAGTGGTGCTGGCAAACTACACTAAGTCTGCAAACAAACACATCCACGCCCATACCCAGTTGACTAGGGAATTTCCAGGCAGAACTCTGGTTCTGGTAATAGAAGTGAAACTACCAGGGACAGAATGGTTATTTGACAAAGTGTCTTGTCTGCTCCTTGCTAATTACAAGTCAGTGCAACACAACATACTTTTTGGCAAAATTGTGGGGTTGTTTGAGGTTAATGGTGTCCCACCATCTGATAAGGCAGGGGGGAGAGAGAGCTTGGTGAGAAAATCTTCACAATATTGTTTTTATAGGCATTAGAATCTGCTTATAAACTGTGTTTTGCTATTTTAAGTGACTGTGGCTGTTGTGGCCTGAAGGTGTCTGTGCAGCTGGAAGTCTACAATTACCTGTGGCTGCACATAAAAAATGACCACAAGGTGTTATGAAATTCTTAACTTGTTCACTGTGATTTGGATGTAAATTTGTACTAAATTGTATTCATACAGAGCACGCTATGGAATACACATATCCTACTGCACTGTGTGGAGCTGAATTCTCACTCAAAACCAGAATTTACTTTGAAGTTCTCCAATCAAAGCCTAGCTGTGATTAAGACAACATTAAAATTCATTTGCATTCAGACTTCTGTTTTGTCACTCTTACATTCTTCCTGCATTATGAAGCAGTAAAGTGGTTCCTTTGGAAGAGAAGGGGTGAAGGGGATGTTTAAAATTATTTGGATTGCAAGCTTGAAAGTGTTTGTAAGCTCCTGAAATTGTGGGGTGGAGTTGTGTGGTGTGAAGGAAACTTGCCAAACTGTGGAGAAGGAATAAAGGGGAAATGACAGTGGAGGCTGAGGGGGCCGTTGTGGGAGAGGGAAAAAGAGTGGCAGGAAAAAAGGCATGATTTGGATGAGAGGAGGGCAGAAGGGAGCAGAGTTAAATATTTGGACAGAAAGGGTGAGGGGGCAACATAAAAGCAGAAGGTAACAGGAAGACCCTAAACATCTCGATTACAAACGTTGAGTGTTAAAAGCTAAAAGTGATGAAGACTGCCAGAAGTCATTGAACAGGGTGGATCTATTTTATGTGAGAGGCATTTCAATGCTTTGGTAACATTTCTAAAAATTCCTAAATATTATACAGCAGCTTAAAAAAAATCATGGGGTATAGTTAAATTTTTCTTAATGAAATACTGTTGCATGCATTTAAATTCTATAACTTTAAATCCTGAAGTGCCTTCTTGTTTGTTAAATTTCTAAGCTTTCTTTATCTAAAAGGAAATAACCCTACCATTATGCCTTTTGTATTTTCACAGAGTACTTGAGCTAGACCTGATAGTTAGAGATGAAGATGGAAATATCTTGGATCCAGATAAAACCAGTGTTATCAGCCTGTTTCATGCACATGAAGAAGCGACTAATAAAATCACTGAGCGAATTAAGGAGGAAGTGGTAGGAATGACTGGCTAAACTTGATGCTTCCTTTGCTAAAACCCAAACAAAAACTAGTCTATGGGTTGGAGGATGGAACCACAAAATTTGGTGGAAAGTTTTTCCTCTGACTTAAGAGCAGATCCACAGTCTTGTGTTATAAATGTGGCTAAGCCTCAAACTGAATTGCATTTGTGCACTAGATTGGGGCTGTGGGCTGGGCTGAAAGTGTGTGTCTAAAGCTAGTTTTAAATCCATTCTTGAATTCCTCTATGGAAATAGATCTCTATCCCTGGACTACTCAATAGCCTGAATTGCACAGGGAATAGATATACACATGGAGTTCAGGCTGCAAATAACACAAGATCTTGTGACTACACTGGTTGTTTGCTAAGTGTTGCTGCTTGCTAGTTAGTCTGATGGAGCTGAAGAATTTAAGCTCACTGAAGAGGAACTAGGGTGAATTCAGCACAATCTTCTGGACACCAGAAGTTCATGCGCCAAAGCAAAGCTGACAAGTGCATAAATCAAATCTTTTAAAATGCAAAGCAGGTGGCTACACTTCCTTGACCTTCTGCAATATTAAATCTCTGCAAGGATTTGTAAGCCTCTTTGGTTCTTTTCTCCATTTATGAGAAAGTAAACGGTAAAAAAGCAAGTAAAACACTGAACAGAAAATAGTTGGTTTGTCATGACACTTCAATAACACCCATGATAAATTACTGGAAAACACCTTGTAATTAACTGACAATATAAGGAAAATGAACCTTGGTAGTCTGTGATAGACTGTGGTGACTTATTTTAAAAATAGGGACAAACAATGAGTTTAGAAGTGTCAAGAAGCTGCTGCTTGGTGGTTAAGATGGGAAGTAGGTAGAATTCAGGAGCCTATTTTTGAGTGAACCTGCTCAGCTGTGTCCTGATTTCAGCATGTTATTTGTCTCCTCTTCAAAGAGACTGGCTTCATTTTGCTCTCGCTCTAGCACACTGCAACCCCTCTTTGATGTGGATCATAGGCCTTCTGCTACAGCCTACTGTGTTCAAAAATAAATTCTTTCAGGCTTGTAGGCTTGTCTCTGTGCTGACATCTTGATACTTGCTCTTTGCTTTAAGAGTGGGGAGAATATTTCCCCCTTTACATCATTGCCTACTGGCTAGAGAACTGGCCAGGGAGTCATAGAATAGCTCAAGGTGGAAGAGAATTATGATAATTACTGAGTCCAACTCCCTGCTCTCCTTTTCAATTCTAGCTGTTAAATATACTAGAAAGTAAAACTGTTTGTAGTATAGTACCATGTAAATTGATGGATTATTATTAATTGATTTTCCTCCTCCCGAGTAGTCAAAGGATCAACCAGATTATGCATCATACTCCCGAATGTCTTCATCCCCCACCCACAGCCTGTATGTCTTTGTGAGGAATTTTGTTTGCCGAATTGGGGAGGATGCAGAGCTCTTTATGTCACTGTATGATCCACAGAAGTCAACAATTATAAGGTAAAGCTTCCTCCTCTGACTGCGGAAGAGCAGCAAATGGAACTGGCCAAAATGAAGTAAAATAATTGCCCATGTGCTATAATAATATAATAATGACAAGAATATGTAAACAAAAGGAATGAAACCAAAAGCAAAGTGAAGTGTGGACAGATCTTGTTGCTGTCTGCTACTAAAGGATTCTAGGTTTCAAATATTTCTATAGGTAATTCCCAGATTGAACATTTCAGAAGTCTGGAAAAGCCAGAGCCTATTTCAAATTTGAGAGATTGTTCTAGATGGGCAATATTGTGGTGTTTGGAGTAAAGTGCTGAAGGGGGAGGAGTGAAAAAAGAATTAAATTTATAAATATTGGGGTAGATTAAGATTCTGTTGAGTATTATCATCAAACAGACTATGACGATGGTAAAGTTGCCTCAAAAAAAAGGTACCAATTTGTGTTATGTTTAGTTTACTCTTTTAAAACTTACTGTTGATACTTGTATAGTGTTTTTCTTGTCTTTTTAGTCTGGTTTTGGATTTGAATCATCACTGCAGACTGTCTGTTATGCAACTTCTGTACTGTGTAAAGGGAGAATTTTAAAATCACTTGACAGTGAGATATTTATCTTCCAAACAGTGAGAACTATTTGGTGAGATGGGGGAGCCGAGGCTTTCCGAAGGAAATTGATATGCTCAACAATCTTAAAGTGGTGTTCACAGTAAGTGTTTTCAGGTTTCCTTCCCTTTGTATTTGTAAATGAAATTCTCTTCTCAGTGGGCACTGTCAGATCTCATCAAGAGTGATCAAGATGAAGAAGGAAGCAGAGGTAATCCCAGAAACAGAGCAAGGTGGCCAGTCACTAAGGTGACTGCTTATATGCTTCAGGGGCCTTTCTTCAGATCACTTTGCTGCCTCATTAATTTCTTGATGACTTGATTTATTTGGTTTTATCTGCTGTATCTCTTGCTTGTTATTATTGTCTCTATTTATCTTACCTTATATTTTTTTCAAACTTTAAATTGTCATTTTTTTCATCCTTTTGATGTGCTCACGTTTTTTTTGTTTGTTGAGTTTTTGGGGGTCTTTGGTTTAATTTTTTTTCCCATTGTTTGCTAAGATTCAGTTTATTACTGGAGGTCCTGTTTCAATTTCACAATTTGTTTTTTCCCCAAGTAATACTATGGTTCTTTTTTGTTTGTATCTTAGGATCTTGGAAATAAAGACCTTAGCAGAGACAAAATTTATTTAGTTTGCCAAATAGTGCGAGTGGGAAAGATGGACCTGAGAGACAGTAACTCAAAGAAATACACACAAGGGCTCCGGCGGCCCTTTGGCGTGGCAGGTACCTGCTGTCTCCTGTGCTATGGCTGAATCAGGATATCAGGGATTTTTGCCAGCCCTGGACTATTAAAATCTCTACCAAGACATGTCAGAATACCCATCAGCTCTATCAATTGGTTTCTGTACTTTTTGAAGTCTGTGAAGACTGCACCTACGTTGACATTTTAGTTCAAGTCCGAAATGCGCTTCTGAATTTCATTTCGTAATTATTCATATAGTGCCAAGCTGTGCGAGTGAAAGCACAGAACCAATTCAATAATAGATTCCCCTGCAGATGAAATAAAGTCAGTGATTATGTCCCAAAAGCACCACCAAAGCTCTGATACTTGTATTCACAAGTTTATACTAAAGCTAGTCTGAATTCTCCCTCTCTCTCCACAGCAGCATGTTTGTAGTGTGGGCTTGGCACAAAATGCTCTGCCCCACAAATCCACCCCTGCTCGTGAAAAATCCACATTTACCTTGAGGTGCAAGAATGTTCATAGATAAGAGAAGCTATTCTGACATGGTCTTATATGTTCTGATGATTTTTATTTTGTCTTCTAGTCATGGATATTACCGACATCATAAAAGGAAAGTCTGAAAGTGATGAAGAAAAGCAGCATTTCATTCCCTTTCATCCGTAAGAGAGTCATAGATGTCTTTTTTTATATGCAAAAGAAAATATTTATTTATCCATCCCTGTGGTTGTAACAATCTGTGAAATGGTTAAAGAATAAGAAAGTTTTCCTTTAACCATTTTATGTTGTAATAGTGCTAATTATTTAGGTATGACTTTAAACGGTGTTTTAGACATGCAGAGGTACCACAGCACATTGAATTAATGAATAATTCCACAAATATGCTCCTTCAGACAGCTGGTACCATGTCTGATTTCACAAACCCAAGTCAAATAGTTCCAAGTGAGATTTACAAGCAAGGATAACTACTATTTTATGAGCTTGGTTCTCTTTAGAATTTGAGAAAAATCTGACTAAAACCTGTGTTTCCTTTAAAAAGTAATAGAATTATCATATACTATCTTCAGAAGAAATGCCAGAGCAGCTGCCTAAAAATGTGATGCTCACAGATCGAATGCAGAGATACCAGTGGAAATACTGGAAATAACTCTGTGTGTCCTACATAGCACTGCTGCTATGTACTATGGAGGGTAAATTTAATTTGAAAGACCCAGGTATGACACACTGGTTTATTTTTTCACTTGTTGCCAATTTGACCCAACATGTTTGCTCTGTGAGAATTTGTTTCTAAATTCAAAAGTAGCTGATAAGAATTCCCAGTTCATTTATCTGGCTGTTTGTCAGGGAAAGTGGACTGAGCTGGAGTGGGATGTTGGTGAGTGCATTCACATTGTCACTGTCACAAAACACCATTCTTGGTGCTTGACTGAATCTTTTTCATTTCAGTGTACACACAGTTGAATGTGAGTGGGCTGCAACTTGAGTGAGAGATAATAAAAATACAGAATATGTCACAATCAGGCAATACTGCAAAGACTGAGGCCATTAGTCACTTATGCTCTAAATAGTGTCTGATATATTTAGTGCTTAATTCCTGAGCAGACATGGCTGTTTCTCTTGCAGGGTAGTGGCAGAGAATGATTTCTTACACAGTCTCCTAAGCAAAATCACTGCATCAAAAGGAGACAGTGGTGGACAAGGTAAAGTACATTTTTATTATTTTCTTTTAAGTAACACGGTATTTTTGTGAAACTTTATTTTATGTTGGTGCTGTAGTACCACCATGGAGGTGGGTCGGCTTTGAAGCTGGACTTGAGGAACCATGAGTTTGTTACAGAATCTTAGGGTCTATCTAAATTAGTAGTGACAGTTTTGCATTATAGAGTTTTTACTTTCATCTACAGGAAGTGAGGAAAGCAAATTCTTATCCCTGTTTTGGTGTGTAGAAGAGGCAGTCATCTGAAGACAGATTTAATTATTTTTCCTACCAACAATGTAATCATTTTTTCCTTATTTTTTTTTTTTTCACGTAATAGGTCTGTGGGTAACTGTGAAAATGCTGGTTGGAGATGTGATTCAGACGAGAAAGGATTACCCACACCTTGTAGACAGAACCACGGTTGTTGCTAGAAAGCTGGGATTCCCTGAAATAATCATGCCAGGTAGGAGGTGCTTTGTTCTGTGATAGGAAGGGATTTCTTCTCATTCCCTATGTTAACAAGCACCAGCTGCTGTCTTACTTATTTCTGTAATGGCTAACTCAGAGGCTCTTTAGAATTCACTCATGATAAGTTTTCTTCCCATATTATTTCACTATTATATAAAATAGTGAAATCCTTGGAAAGTAGCTTCTAATACTTAAACAGGAAAAATAAAATCCAAACAGTAAGGGATAAACCTATCTCCTTGTACATAATTTTCTTATCGTCTAAGTAGATTGTGGTGGATGTCACTTGAATTTTAAATTAACCTTGATTTTATTGTAAGTTATTGCTGTCCTTTAATAATAATAAACAAATGCATTTGAAATATCTTGATTTCATTTGTATGTATGGTATTTTCCAATCGAAATCACTCACTGTCTGCTGGGCTCCTTTTTAAAAAACAAATAACGAAATTCTCCCTTGCTCCAACTCAGGTAAAATCTCGATCCTTTTAAAAGTCTCATGAATTCGTTCGGAGGCGAGAATTAACACGTGAAGCTCCCTCCAGACAGGGCTGAGTATCTGGGGAGGTCCCTAACAGGATGCTCCGCCGCCTCACCAGCAGGTGTCGGGGCAGCACGAGAATTGCTCCCAGTCACCCCGAGCTCCCTTTCGCTTCTCCTCTCATCCTCCTTCTGCCTTAGCAAACGTAAAGAACCGAAAATTTAAGTTCAGATGGAAAATAATAAATTTTTATCTGTTTCACAGCGAACGGTGAGGTACTTTTGTGCAGCTCAGCTGATCCTATGCTCTCAGAGCATTTTAATTGCTTTTTAACCTTTCAATTTCTCTTTTAGGAGATATAAGAAATGACATATATATTACATTGCTGTATGGAGATTTTGATAAGTACAACAAAACAACTCAAAGAAATGTGGAAGTGATAATGTGTGTCTGTGATGAAGAAGGAAAAGTGTTGCCAGTAAGTTTTCTTTTTTTTTTTCTGTGTGAGGGGCATAGAAACACGAGCTGAATTTTTTATGTAAGGCTTAACTTACACATTTAATAAAGCACCACTATTCAAAATCTCAATTCCCTTGTGTCATCCTGTGACATCTTGTGACAGATAAGTTTTATGATTTTTAAAAAAGTAAAACTTATTAAAGGCCTATAAAAGTCTTGCATAAAAATGTTACAAGGAATAACACTGAATGACCTATTTTAGCTGTGCCAAGAAACAAATGCTGATTCTGACAATTACCGCATTCTTACCCTAGGGTTTTTCTTGAGGAAATTCCCAGAGGAATGCAATTTGCGCACTGAAATGTTAGATGTACCATTTCTGCTACAAAGCAAACGTTTGATTTTTGCCAGGAAGTCTGTGTCACTGTTGCTTGAATTAAGTACATGGCAAAGAATGAAATTAGTGACAATAATTACATATGCAACCTAAATATTTATAGTGTCTTTTTGCTTGTCTGTTCCCATTTTGAAGATCCTTTGTCTTTTCCTTAGGGTTTATCACCAGTTTAGTATTCAGGGGGATTTTTGACCTGTCATTTTCTGAGCTTTATAGTGTTGGGATCGTGAGGGTGAAATCATAAAGACATTCTTGATATAAGATGGAGTAAAACATTGTGGTTCATGACTTGTTTATAAACTGCAACTAACTGCTTGACATAAAATGTAAGTTGAAAGCTTGAGTGAAGAAAATTCTAATCCCACACAATATTTAAGGTCCACACAACAAACTGTAGCCCTGATTACAAAACACTGCCTGTACCTATGACAGCACCTGACCATGACTCGCATGCACAGAAGTTAACTCTATTCTGTATTCTGTCTAATCACATATAAACAAATATATTCCTTAGAAAAATAAACCTACTACCATACATTAAATCTTGTGTTCCAATATTATGCATGCTCAGTTCTGCAGATAAAGAATTTCTGCAAATCTTAGGAGAAAGTGAATTTGTCTCATTGTCTTTGAGATTAAATATCACACCTGTGGGTAATATGCCTTGGATATATTTAAGCAACAATTTTGAGAAGGTAATGGAAATGCTGTTGAATGCAAGTAATAACAAAAGTGACTGTTTTTTTCTTTGAGTCTGTAAAGATACCCCAAACCAATAGACTTTCAAGCCCATGAATTTATGTCAATGTTTCTCATAACAGGTATGTGTTCACTACACAGGAAACTGGTTGGTTCTGTTTAGGTATCAAACTAGTTGCAGTTGCAGAACTAGCCCTTGATTTACTGTTACAAGGAATAGGACTTTTGTTTCAAGTGAATGCCACAGAGGTGACAAACAAGTAGGTGCAGACACCTTGAGAAATCTCTGCTCAGGCAGATGAGACATTGCTTTCTGCAGTTAAATCCCTCCGACCAGACCACAGAAATCATCTTCAGGGATCAGCATCACACCCTTCTGGTCACAGGGCACATCCTGGTGTTTGAAGCAGACTTTTAAGATTCACTGGATTTTCAGCAGGATTATTGCACCTTTGCAGCAGTTAGTACAGCCTGGACTGGATGAGTTGAATGTGCCTTCAGTAGATAATTCAATGTTTGCTTCCTTCAGGGACTTTAGTTTCATGTCTGGCAGGTGTCAGGATCTTGGTGCCTGCCTGTCCAGCAGTATTTACGCTGCATGTGCAGCTCAGCTGCAGTCAGCCAGACCAGACAGATGCAAGCCAAGTCTTCACAGACTCACTAAGGAAAGACACAAGTTCTGAAGCTGATAAAATATTTCACTTAGCTCTGTCCTAGTTCAGATAGTCTTTAAAGAATGGGAAATTCTAATTGTTTATTGTTGGTGCCTCTACAACATTCAGTTTGGAAGTCATCTCTGGTGTGTGGCCTAGAGCTTCTGAGACTCTACTAGAAGAAAGAATTTTAAAATAAATGGAGAAATAAACAATAATGAAGCTAGATTTTTAATTCTTTTTTCCTTTTGTATGTCTTCTAATTGAGATGACGTGTTGGTTACTTTAATTCATCAGATGGAGAAACCAAGTCAGTTTTATGTTCTTCACATGTCTCTTAGAGTCCACTCTGTGTGACCCCTGTAAAATGCAATTACACTGGCTGTACCCATAGATTACGGTAAATGTTTATTTCCATTGTGTTCAGAGGCTTGGAAGATGCAGTGTCTTCACGTTAGTGCTTGCCCTCAGTTGGTGCTGTCGTTATTATTTAATGTTTAACGATGCCATGCCCAAATTCCGACGCGCAGTGAGGGCGGGAAGCAGAGCCCGTGAGGGAAGCCATGTCCCAGGGCCAGGGTGGCGCTCCCAGGTCGGGACTCTGAGGGGAGGCTCTCTGGTGACTTTTTGGTTTTGCTCAAGTTTATTTATCCAGAATTGCTCCAAAATTTACCCAGATTGACGAGGCACTAAGCACTGTTTCTTCCCTCCTGCTGTAAGAATGCTGTGTGCCTGGGAGCAGGGGACAAACCCGTGAGCGAGTACAGATCTGTTGTTTACTACCAGGTCAAACAGCCACGATGGATGGAGACACTGAAGGTATGGCGTGGATACTTCCCTCTTTACTTTTTCACTTCTTAATGCCTCACACAGAAAGGTTGCACAGCATCAGCTTCCTCCAAAAAACATCTTGTCCCTGACTACAGCTGAAGCATGAAGTCTTAGTCATACATCAGTTATTAGAAATACATGATACTGGGTCTTGAAATTTGCCCTAGAAAATGATGTGTATGTTCAGCAAAACAAATGAGATCATCTTAGATAACCTTATGTCCTAACAGGGCTCATCAAAAATGAAATACTGCATTTGTTCTACTTTGGTGAAACAGTGGAGATGGGGAGCTTCCATTAAAAACAAGCAAGACCAAACCAAAGCCCAAATGAAAAAAACAACCTCCTCTTCTGATTTAAAAAAGAAAAAGCTGTCTTGCTTCTCTTTAGAGACACACTAGTAATTACCTAATCAAGCTTTAACGTCTACGATTGGAAAATGCCCAGAAGCTGCCAGAAACAGTCCTTACAAAGCAGTGACAGGCTTGCATGATTTTTAAAAGACAAAATAGCCATTTATGACAAGCTTGCAATTATTACCTTAAGGTGTGTTACCTGTGATGGTGAAGGACAGGGAGGGAATGGAAGTGTGATTTCAAACAGAAGCTTATTTGTTGTTTTGAAAACATTGACCTATTCTGTTTATTGCTTATTATATTAGTTGCTATTTAAAATTATTCCATAATTCAATCTTGTGTACAGGATCACTAACAGTAGACCCTGTTGAAAAGCATATTTAATATTAAGGCATTGTTCAGTGAGATGTGTGAAGGGAAGTTGTGAATGCACACCAAGTTGAGCAAGTCCTTAAATTTTTAGAACTGTAAACTTGATAATATGAAAAAATTGTGCTTTCCCTTACACAGCTGGCCTTTTTTGTTGCATGTTTGACCTAAAGTATGCTGCTTTAAGAATAAAGCACTTACAACTTTCTGTGATTTTCCTCAAGGTTTTACACTAAATTTAATCACTAAAATATTGTCAATTTATTTTGCTGGAATTTTTATACCCTTTTCACCTGTTTAATAAATTGGTTGTCAATTTCTGTATCTGAAATGTGGAAGTTGCATAATGCAGAGGTGTTTAATTCTCTGTGGTTAAAAGGGTGAGCAGTAGGACTGCACTGTAATTGTTTTCTAGCACCCGTGTGCATTAACTCACTGGGTTCTGTGCTTCATATCTTTGCTGGTGCCAGACTTTGAGCAAAGTCTAACAGCTCATTGCTCATCAGCCACCACTTTGCTACTGTGATCAGGCTCAACAGTTTGAAATGGCCTGTGAAAGGCACTATGGAAACAGAAGTGGGGCTTATTTATTCTAAAATAGGAGCTCATTACATGTGAAAACACCCTCCATAACTTTCCTCATTATTTTCTGATTTTACCAAAGGTAGCAGTCCCCATTGAGGACATGCAGAGGATTCATCTGCGCTTCATGTTCCGGCACAGGTCGACTCAAGAGTGTAAGTAGGGCATTTTTACTTTAGTGAATTTTAATTCATTGATAGGTAGTCAACCCAAAGTCTTTTGCTTTGCAGCTAAAGATAAGGGAGAAAAGAATTTTGCAATGGCCTACATAAGACTAATGAAGGAGGATGGAACAACTCTCCATGATGGCATCCATGATTTGTTAGTCCTAAAGGTATGGGCTCAGATCCCTTTCCGTTTCCCTTTCCATTTCCCTTTCCCCTTTCCTCACACTGTTGCCTTTGACTGCATTATGTATTTACTTAGTGCTAGATTGATTTTATTATTCTATCAAAGATAATATTATGTTTTTCATCTGAACAAAATGAAAAGGTGTACCCTCTTCCATTGTCACTAAATATTGCTCTGCATTTTAATGATATAAAGATGTTATCTAAGCACAGGGAGAGATGATTGCTGTTTTAACTGGTACTTGTGCTTTTGGCCTTCTATAGTATAGGGAAAGTTGTGCTGCAGCTCTGTACTTGGAATCTTTATCTCATGAATAATCTGGGAATGCAGTCTCAGGAAAATGCTTGTTTTAAACTGCTGTGTAGTTCCTCAGGTACAAAAGTGAAAGTTTCAGCAATTTGGTTTTGGGTGTGAAGAACAGCTTTAGTTAGCCCTGGCTGGAAACAGCATCTTAGAATTTGTGAAGGAAGAAGGGAACAGATGTTTTGGCTTTTGTTTTATTTACCCTCTTGGAGAATGGTGTCTAGCAGGAGCTAAGAACCAGAAATCACTTCCAGTGCAAAGGAAACTTAAGTTATTTCTCAGCACTCTTCTCAGTAAACAAGTTTGCTGTATCATTAATACCAAGTGAGATGCATGCAACTAAATCAAATTGCTTAGGCAAGCCAAGAGAGATTAATGGCAGTATATAGTTATTTATCTTCTCTTCATTGAAACTATAATTTAAAATATTGAGACTAGAAGGAAAAATTGTGGACTGTGTGGTTAATGTTTGTTATGAAATTCCACCTAATTCATTTCTGCATCAGCTCAGTGATTTTTTTTTTTTTAAGTGACAGCATGGATGAGAAATGCTAAGTGGAGTTGACCTAGTTTATGGTCGTGAGATTTTCTGACATATGCTTGCCTATTCTAGTATTAAAAACAGTAATTGTAAGCTGTGTTTAAAGCAGTCATACACCTGGCCTCTCAAAATAATTCATTTGAAAACTGCTAAGTTTAAACTGTCTTTAGGCATTGGATCTCTTTGAGAGACTTTTGGATCAAAACTTCATCTTTTTCCCATTGTCTGTCTGACTTGTCCCAAAAAGAGGCAGTCAGGAGTTTCTTTTGCTTCCAGAAATTTGGGAAGTAATTATTTGGCAATAATTACTGATACAATCATAGATGTTGATACTGCTGTGTGTTTTGCTTCTTGTCTGTCTAGGTCTCTTACAGTCAATTTTTAACCTTGCCTCTTTGATATGAAGTAGAACCTGCATGTCTGCAGTCTCTGACTCAGATAAAACTACAAAACTTTAAAAAGTCTTTTTAGATCATTGTTCTTTCAGCTCCTTGTTCATGCACGTTTGTAAACTAAAGGTCTGCAATTGAGTCATATCTTGCCACAGTGTTGTAGCTTTAAGTGACATCATCATCAGGGTGATTTTCTGGAGTAGTTTTGTTAAACACTGCATTCTCTAAACAGTGAGGAGCATGATTTTTATTGTCTTTGTCTAAAACACCTTTCCTGTCTGGGGAATCCTAAGATAAGACCCAGAAAATCTGTGGGATTGTGGCACAGAAGTTGATGAAAGAGAGGAGGGGAAAAACCTCTGTTGGGTCTCTGGTTTTGTACTGTTCATTCTACTGAAAAGCACATATTCTATGTCATTTAGTTACTGCAGCATACTTTCTGATTTAAAATACAATCTTACCATGCCCTGATCTTTTATGTTCAAGGTCCAGGTATAAATTTATAATGAGGATACCAAAACAGTGCTGCTATTCTTGCTCTACTCAGTCCTGTTTTCTGCTTTTAAGTTGTGTGTAGAAATTATAGTCATGTTGTCTATAGCCTGTGTGCACTCTTCAAGATGATGCTCAATATTCTGCAGAGTTCCACACCCACTGACATTTTAATGAGAGATTGGCTCTTGCTTTTACTCTGCCAGGGTTGTCACCCCTCAAAGTCCCTCCCTGCACCTCAGTTTTGTTCACTTCTCTAGAAAGTACAAAATAAGTCTAATTTTAAATCCAGTGGTGTGAAATGTGTAATGAATGGTGTGTTGTTTTTCAGGGGGACAGTAAAAAAATGGAGGATGCTGGTGCTTATTTGACATTGCCTTCTACACGTCTGCACACGGAAAACAAGGGAGCCACTTTAGTCAGGAGCTCAAGTATTGCTGGGGGGCTTTCAGTCAGCTCAAGAGATGCATTTTACATTTCAACCCTTGTTTGTTCTACAAAGTTAACTCAGAATGGTATGTACCTTCCAAACAGGTGGGAGTTTTAGAAAGAAAACATTGGCACAAATTGGTAAGTCGGATTTTAAATCTTGATGTCTGTCCATTCATGTTCTATTAGTGGGCTTGCTGGGGCTTTTGAAGTGGCGCATGAAGCCAGAGCTGCTTCAGGAGAACCTGGAAAAGCTGAAGATTGTGGATGGAGAGGAAGTAGTGAAGGTAAACCTTTAAATCATTATTCTAATAAAAGTTATTCTTCAGGCCCCTTTGTACATAATGCCATTGTTAGTTTGCAAAGGACATGAGCAAAGCTCTTCATTAGAGGGAGCAAGAAAGCCAACACCTGGACAGGATCCTTCACAGCGCTGGCCAGCTTTCCTTCTGCTTTTGGATTTCAGATCTCTGATATTGGCTATTGTTGGGCTGGGAGATTTCCAAGATTATTACTAGAAGATGAAGATAGTAATGATAAAATACTTTCCACAATCTCTATTCATCTGTTTCCCTTTGTCTATCTGAAGTATCACAAAAGATCCCTACTGCTTTCTTTGCAGTTCTTAATATTAATTTACATGTTGATATTAAATCCAAGAAGTGTTATGTACCCAACAAAGCACTTTCTTAACTTAATGAGTATATGAATAAAAAATGTTAGTATTTTGGAAAATGGCATATACTATTACCTTTGTGTCTTTAAACATAAACATTAGATGTCTCTGGAGAGAAGGAATGAAAATTAAAGAAAAAAGAGAAGGAGGAGGAGTGGATCCTTTCAACTAAAGATTTGTGTCCCAAGTCACTGAGATACTTTTCTTTGATTTAGAGCAGAATTTGAGTCAGACCACAGAAGCAGGAAAAGTCTTTTTAATCAACATGTATATGTAAAAATAGCAACCACTAATCTGTGTCACTAAGGAATGTAGTTTTAACAACTTTTGTCATTTATATAATATTTTTATCTTTTCCATAAGCTTTGAGCTAAGCATGTATTATTGGTTGCTCATGTGTCTGAAGATGTAGGTTCTTAAAATTAAAGCAACTAGAGCCTAAACCCTTGGAAATGTTTTCACAATTTAAGTGATGCTTCAGTAAAGGAAGTAAAATTCTAACTTGAGGGAAACCAAGTCTACAATCAGAAAATTTTCTTGTGAGGTTTGAAAGTTAATCAAGTTGAACTGGTTATCAGTTTGTCTTTTCATGTTCTGTAGTTTCTCCAGGATACATTGGATGCCCTGTTTAATATCATGATGGAACATTCCCACAGTAATGAGTATGACATCCTTGTCTTTGATGCACTGGTAAGAATCAGCACCAATGAATTCAATTGTCAAAGTAAAGAACCTTAGAATTTTGAACAGACTATCAAGTTTTTAAGTTCAGAGAATTAGTCTTAGAGTTTCTATAGAACAGAGGAATATTACTCATTGACTGAAAACCAAATCTCTTTAAAAACTTAAATAGTAAATTACCAGAAATATTTTTAGAAAGTTAGTATTTAAGTCTGCAATGTGGCTAATTGTGTCCATGTCTGTATAGATCTATATCATAGGGCTCATTGCAGACCGTAAGTTTCAGCACTTCAACACTGTTTTGGAAGCATATATCCAGCAGCACTTCAGTGCAACCTTGGCATACAAGTGAGTTTGTTTTCTCTTCTTTCTCTTTTTTCCTAAACCTCCACCATCATGTAAAAGAAGTAAATCCTGCTTGTGCCTTTTCTGATGTAGTTTATGGTGACTGTTGTTTTGGTGCTGCTGTTCTCTTATCTGCCTCTGAGACACATTTGATTATAAGTGGAATTAATGAACCCATAGCAAATGATTTGGGGTTAAATGATGCTTTGGCATTTGTTTTCTGTCACCTGTGTCTGAGCACTTCACCTGTATCCTGTCAAATTCATCAAAAGATACTTTGCTGTAAAGCCTCTCCATTTGTATCCCTGGCTTTAAGTTGAAATGCCTCAAGTGAGGGCTTGAGGTTCTCCTTAACCATTTACATAGGTTTCCACATTTTTTTTTTTTTTTTTCACATCAAGCAAACTCAAAGAGAAAATAATTGTTTTGGAACTGTCAATTCTTCATATGCATTTTAGTCTGATGTTGTTGTCAGGAGTGGTTCAGTGCAGTGAACTGGAATTTTGGTATTTGTTACATGTCCTGCTGTGAAATAGAGTTTTAGTATTTGTTACATGGTCACACCAATGGATGAACTTGTGGATTCTTTATTTATTTATTTGTTTTCAACCTTAATGGGAAGAGATGGACTCATAGAAGAGAGTAAAAACTGTGCAGACATGTTATACACCAAATTTAGTCCTGGATTCCTACTTTATTTAGAATTAGGATGATGGTAGGATAAAATGACTGAATTGTGAAGGAAGGCAACATCTTCAGCTGGTGCTGATCTCTGGGATGTGCTCTAAGAGGATAGATGTGAGTTTTTAATCTACCTGATGTCTCGTCTTGGCAGCTTAATGGGGTGGCAGATTGAAGCAGAACTTTAATTTGGAATATGAATAGTACATGGAAGACCTGAGCTGAAGGTTTGGAATAGCTGGGGATATCTTCTAGTGTCTGTGCTGAATTTGCATCAGTTCTAACTCAAAATTTCACAAAAATCATGCACTAGACCATGAGTTTCCTAGAGCTGAAAGGCAGCAGTGCAAATCAGTCCTTTCTCACACCTCAGGAAAGCTGAAGTGAGCATTAGGCTCAGAAAGCTCAAGCACAAGCTGTGTGCTCTTCTTCAATCCTCTCTCACTCCATAAGTAATAAGCACATGTAATTTAATGCTTTATAGTACTGTGAAAGAAGAAAAGGAAGGGTACAGAACCTCTCAGGACAGCTTATTTGCATAAAATATTTCTAAGACTTACCTGGCTGGGAGTTTCTGGTGACTTAATCAATATGGTAGAGGCAAAATAATGTTTATGATTGTTCCCCACATCAGGTGTTTTCTTGGCATTATTGATTCAATGCACTTCATGGAAGATCACCTGTGGTTCCAGAATCATTTATGAAATAAACAAGTGTCTGTGTGGCCTAACTCCTAACTAGGAAGGAAATACTGTGTCCCAGACATATCATAACCATCTTGTGATATGGTTGGTTGGCCAAACTGTTACCTACTTATTCAGTTCCTGTTGAGTCATCCTTTCTCCTGGCTTTTAGAGAGCTCTGAGAGGGCTGAACATGCACTGCCCCTACATACAAGCTGGATAAATATTGTTCCAACTCAGAGAAGCTGTGAAAAGGAGAAAATGGAAACAGAAAATGGATGTAATGCCTGGGAGGCTGAAAGGCTGAAAGCACAGCCTTTGTGTTCTGAAATGTGAGTTAGGCTGGGGATGTGGATTGGTTACACAGAGAGCTGGTTTTTGGCTTTGTTTGTTTAGGGCAGGGGACTGTATCTCTACAAGAATGGAGACCTATAGGAAAAAACCCCAACCACCCTTACCTTATGGCTGCATTAAGATCAATACTGCATCATTAGTAAAGCAAATTATTTGCTTTAATCACTTGAGATGATTCTATAACTACAAATTAAGGGATGTAGTTTTAGATGAACTTCTGCTCTTTTGTAGGCAGCTGTGTCTTTAGCAAACAGTTTCTTTTAGATACAGAGTAAGAAAGTGTTCAAATAAAATCAATAATTTAAGCAGATGTTGTTGTGTACTGGAATACTGTAATATTTACATGCTGTTAATTAGAGCATGCAGTGGTGTTTAATCACTGCTCAGTGGAGGTAGGCAGGAGAAGGAATATTTTGTGTTACTTTGTGCGTGTGTATTACAAACTTCTGTGAGGGTGTTTCCAGGATTGTGTGAAGTCATGCTGCTCTTTTGGGATTTCAGATTTCTCTCTTGCTTGTGCAGCTAAGAATTTGTTCCTCGTTTGTTTATACTGACAGAATTTGTGCAACATAAATCCAGAAATACATGCAGTCTGTTTTCTTGTATGTGCTTGACTAAGCGTGAACATGTATTTAGAGTTGCCAAAGAAGCTAAAGAAGGTAATTAAAAAATAATAATGAAAATTATTTTTAAAAATGTTTCTAAACTTTAGGAAATTAATGAGTGTTCTGAAGACATACTTGGATACTTCCAGCCGAGGGGAGCAATGTGAACCTATCCTCAGAACTCTGAAAGCACTGGAGTATGTTTTCAAGTTCATTGTTAGATCAAGGACATTATTTTCCCAGTAAGTATTCAGATATTGCAATTTAACTAGCTGTCTGATATCAGACATAGGAGACCTGAGAAGTAGAAAAAGCTGGTTCTAGAACAGAGCTGTTTTTTTTATTTTTACAAATAAAACATAAAAACTGGCAACTGCTCTAAAATACAAATAATGCTGAGATATGTTTTATAGAGTGAATATTCAAAAATCTGCTTTCTGATTCTCAGTGTAAGTTCCAGAGATGTATTTAGTAATAGCAGCAGGTTCCAAAGGGTGATTATTCTTTGTGTCAGGTGGCTTGGCCTAAGACCAGTGGATGGCCAAACGTCTCAACAGATGGCTGGAGGCTGGAGACTTGTCCTTGAGAACACCGTGTTCAGCCCCTCAGACTGTGCACAGAGCAGGGCCATTGCAGTAACCATGGGCACACTGAATTTACAGTTTTGGACCTCCTCTTAAGGAGCTTATAGGGAAGACTCAATGGACTGGATGTGTGCAGCTCAGGCAAACAGAGCTGTAATTTTTACAAGTGGTATTCAGGCTTAGGGGGAAAGGAGGAGGGGAGAACAAAGGAAAGGAAAAGTGGAAGGAGAAAAATTACACACTGGTAACTGTACTCTCCTCATATACCACAGACCCATTTCCTCAATTTTTGCTTCACCTTTCTCCAATTATCCTGAGCTGGTTTCCCCCTACAGCTTGTTCTGATTTCCCTTTGCTCTGTGGCTGAAGGACTGCAGGGGCAGAGCTCAGGCAGTGGCAGACTCAGACCTGGAGGGACAATGAGTGGCTGGGTGGTATGTTTGTGGCTGTCATTCACCAGAACAGGAAGGTGTCCTGTTCTAGCTGTCTTATGCTCAGTGGGTGCTCTAATATAATTTTTCTATGATACTCTACTGTCCATTAAAAAAAAAAAATCCGTGTAGATTCATGGTTTTTAAAATTAATTTTACTTGCTGGATTATGATGTTTTCGTTGAAGTAGTAGATTCAGAAGGAATTTACTGCTATGGATAGTACCTTAGAAATATTATTGTCTCTAGGAACTTACTATTTATGGATGGATGCAGGTAAACAAGGAGGAGAGATGGTGCTCAGGAGAGCAGCATACAACTTTATCTTATAGTTTTATCATAGGTGTCATGGCAAAAGGGTATATTAGAGTTTTGGGAAAGGAAGCATCGTGTAGAGGATTATGGAAAATTTCTTGTTTGGATGAAGGTCAGAAAGCAGAAGGGGTTTGTTTCAGAGAGAACTTTGGTCCTCATTTTAATCCCTCATGTTGTCTTGCAGCTAAAAGTGTTCATTGGGCAATCTGTCATGAAGTAGGTTATTGCAATGTGTTGCATATTCAGGTGACTAGCTACACATATCTAGTCCTACTTAACTAGAGGTCTGAAACTGTAAATTCACTGGACAATTATTATTATTGTGGGCAGTCTTACATTTCAAATTGAAAAGGAAAGCAAATGACACTGCAATACATAACTTTAAAAAGAGATTTTTCTCTTCTGATGGAGCAGAAGAGGCAACAGCTCACAGTATTCTACTCACATTTCAGAATCCTCTTGTCATCTTGGCGTTTTTCTTAGCTTGTTTTTCTTTGACTTTTGACAGCTGTTTCACGTAACTAATTTCATGTGTCACCAGTGTTTTTACTGTATATGTAGGCAGTGTTTAGTACTAAGAGTTACTATGAACAATACAGGAGAGATAAGCTGAGGGATTCAAACTTTAGAACAGGGAATGGAGAAATAATGGAGTGAGCTCAATTTAAATGCACTTTTAAACTTCTAAGTGTCAAATAGAGACTTTTTTCAAAAAGCAGACTGGTTAATGGGGCCAATAAAAATTGCTCTTGGAAAAAGTAGCAGCAGCAGCAGAAGACAGAAATAGTCATAATTTGTGAAAAATATCCTAGAGTAGCTCAGTTGTAGTGGGAAAAAAAAACAAAACTTTTTTTTTTTTTTGCTTATAAGTTACTTTGAAAGTAAAATGATTTTTATAAGCTCTAATCTGGGAGGTGTCATGCTTTAGAGGATTTTAAAACAATTGAAAGTGGCTATTGTACTATTCAAACTGAAGAATTCCTGCACAATACACTGAATAGCAGTTATTACCCATTGGGGAAATATCTATGTACATAATATTGGATCAACTTCTGAAATATATATTTAATGTTAAATCTTTTGCATTTGGGAGGATGAAACTTTCTGATTCTGAAAGGATAACCTAATGCATCTCTCAACAGATTATATGAAGGCAAAGAACAAACAGAATTTGAAGAATCAATGAGGAGACTCTTCGAATCCATCAACAACCTGATGAAAAGCCAGCATAAAACTGCCATTTTGTTGCAGGTTGGTGTGTGCTTGGAAACCAGTTGGATTTGGTTTTCCATATGGTTTTTGTACATGAGCTTTTTATTTTTTGTTCTTTTTAAATTGAGGAAAAGACACTTGGGAAATTTATCCAATGTGTCACTTTTGTAATTCCCCTCTGTTGGAAGAGCAGGTTGTCTGATAAATTTGGAAAGGTCAGGATGAGATACACTTACAGAAATTCTGTGAATGTAGTCAAGGAAAGAACCAAGAGACAGATGTTGAAATGTTTCAAGCAATCTAATGACATGAAACCTCCAGTGGGACCTGAATATTTAATTCTTGAGTGTCTCCAGATAATGCTAAGCAGGGATTCCACCATCTTAGTTAGGAAAATAAATTTTATTGTCTCAGTCTTTGGGAGTTACATTGTTTAAACTGAAAATAGGATCAGGGTTTGCCATTCATGTCAATATCAGTTATTCTAACACTTCAGAATCTATGTTTTAAAGAAAACTAGAAAACAAGGAGCTATTAACATCATTAATATCAAATAATTTGCAGTTCTGTATTAAGATGAAAAACTATCTAGATTTCCTGTAAAATGTAGAAGATTTATTAGACAGCTGCAATATTGATGCTTCATACATTCTTTATTAAAAACTCATTGTATGCATTGGACTTGAATTTTCCTCTGGTTTTGTGTTTTGATTCCTTTTGATATGACTTAGATTAGAAGTGGAAGCCCATGAAAAAGCCTATGTTGAATAAAAGCTCAGGTGGCTGATCTTGAGATTTGTATAAGCTGACACTTTGCATGGAGTGTTTAATGTGCAACTGCAGAAGAGCAGAGAAAGTAAATACCAAGTTAATTGTATAATACCATGGTTACAGTGATATTTTTTAATGCATTTAAAAATCAATCAGACACCCTGTTACTTGATAATTCTGTAGAGGCCTTCCTGGGAATAGTTTATGCTTTTGAATACTGCATCAGAAGCAGGAGAAACTTCTGAAGAAAAAGCATCTTTAAAGTAATATTGAAAGAGTTTATATAATAATGTTTGCTCTTATGGTACTTGTACTAATTAAGAAAGAGATCTTGGAGGATTTGATGCTCTTTGGGGAGAGCGTGTCAGTGCATTCTGCCCTGCCTGATCTCCGAGGGTCTGTGTGGGACTGAGCACCTGTGTTTGCTCTGATGAGCAGGGCCATTTCTTCTTGAGAGTGACAAAAAAGGCTCACAGAAAACTTTTTCTTCCTTAACAGTTGCTGGGTGTGCAGGGGCCAGTGGTGCCTCTGAAAGGCCACTGGGAGTGTTTCAGAACAGGCTGCAGCATCAGTGGCACCACGACATTGCATGGGACTGAGGAGTGTGGCTATGCCTACCCTCATTTCCACCTTTGCATGTTCAATGCCAGTTCCCAGTGTTGTACCTGTTTAGCAAACATGCACAATATCTTGGCTGATGTTCCTCAGCAGAACCCTGAAAACAGCTGAGCATCTCTGAGAAGGACTAAAGGAAAGAAATCTACACTAATTTTAATGATCACATTAGTGTGTTTCATAAACAGACTAGTTATTAAACAGTTATGCTTTGATCAATACCATATTGAAAATCAAAATGTTTAATTTCTAATGAGTGCCGTCAGTTGTGCAAAATAAGTCCTATTTATTCAAAACCCTGAGGCCCTAGTGGGCTTTTGGGTCTCTAAATCTGCATAAGGTACTGAAAGTTTTCTTTTTAGCAGGAGCCTTTTATAGCTGATGTGAAATACTGGTTTATATCATAACTTTCTCTTGTTCCAAATACTAATGACTCATACAGTTGTGTCTCTGAGAGAAGCCTAGAAGGAGATTGCTTTACATACAGTAAATAAAAACTACAGTACTAATGTTATAAAATTCTGATAGGAGAGGCATGGAATGAGCAGTGTCCAGCTGTAGTTTAGTGCTGGCTGCTGGAAATAAGTTTAATGGGGGAAAAAAATATAAAATTAACACTCCCTTCCACTTGGTCATGAACTCCAAAGGCAGCCACAGCTCTCTCAAGTATTTCTGTCCCTGTTTGGAGGAGACTTCAGTGCTATACTTGAGACTCCTGCTCTGGTAGGTGGATGCAGGCCAGAAAATGGAGATAATTTCTGCTGAGAGGGAGGAGAAAGTAGTAAAAAGAAATTCATAAATCTGCCTCTGCCTAAATCCAACACTGATTTCCCTTGGGGAATTTGAGATGACAATGATGGATGTTGTAGTAGTACAAATTAACTTTGCAGAGGAAGGGACAGGTAGTTATTCAGTGATTCTGCAGACACATGGGACTCCATAGATGTTACAGGTTGTGTACTCAGAGAGGAAAGTTCAGAGAGTCTGTTGGAAAAATACAGGAATAATCAGAATATTAAAACTGACTTAAATCTGTCACACTTGGAATTATCATTGATAAGTGGAACATAGAGTGGTAGGATCAATTGAATGCATTCAAGTAGATTATGGTCTGAAGATATCAGAGAAGAAAGTTTTAGGAGCCCTGAGGAAAGTTAAATTGGGTTTCTCAGGGTATTGAAACTTGAACTAGTTTGTAGAACCTTTGAGTGTGTATTTTTAACTCTTATTTCGTACTTGGTTGTTCACATGCCTACAGGGTTTAACTGTAGATGATTTAAAGAATTATTTTGAAACCTGAAGTTTCTTGGTCTCTGCTGTTTTTTGGTTTTGCTTTTTTTTTTTTTAATTTGGAAGTCAGTATTTTAGCCAGTAGTAATTTCCCAGTAGTTTTTACTGATAGAATCACACTCAGACTTGCATGGAAAATTAATTCACTCAGGAAAGGATTTTTTATAAAATTATGTTATATGGAGCAGCCTCATCTGTGCCAGAAGCACTTTATTGTTTCAATTTAACTTGATCTACTGAGTGATATCTTACTTCCTGATCTGTTAAATTCTGTATACGTTTACAAAAAGTTAAAAATCTCTTTTCAGTCCTTGTTCTAAGGCTGACTGAAGTGGATTGAGGCTTTGACTTAGTGTAGTGCCTGAGCTTTGGAAAGGGCAGATATCTGGTTCTGTTTTGTAGTACTGTTCATATGAGCTTTGAACAGCTGAAGACTGAACTGTAATTTATTGTTGGCAAACTGGAAATGTACATGTTAATCCACATTAGCCTTTTTTTGAAAAAAAAACAACTTCTGGAGTTGGTCAAGTTATCTTTTTTGTTTAAAGATGCAGAGAGAATGCTTCCCAACTTCAGCATTGCATGAAGTAATTGAACTACAATTAGGATAATATTTTCAATATCCCTACTGTGCTGATGTTTAAGAGCAACCATCTGAGCTGCAGAGTGGCCTGGGTGCAGGTCCTGGCATGGTGCTTTGTAAGGCTGGCCCTTGGAGTGGAGGTTGGAGTGGTTTAATTGCACTAGTACAAGAATTAATGTGCAGCTGTAGCATAAGGATTCCTCCTTTTAAGAGTATTTTTACAGATTGCTCTTGTAACTATTTAAAACAATTAGTTCAGAACTTACACTGTCTTTACAGTAGTAGGGCTTTCTATGCACTAGCCTTAAACCTTTCTTTAATTTCTTTTGGCAGGGATGATGTTACAGCTTTGTTGCATTTATCAGGTGCTCTTCCTTAGCCATTGCTGGTGACTTTTGTAGATTTTAGAGAGATTTTTTTCATTAAGTCTGTACTTTGTGGGGAGAGAATCCTTGAAATCTGGAAACCTGGAAATCGGTTTCCAGAAACTGCAAGGAGTTTGGTGAAGGGAAGCTTGGGGGTGAGGGGGAATAGGAGAGGTATCAGTACTTTCTGTCCTTTGTCTGAGCACTCAAGGAAAAAAAACATCATTTTAGAGGATGTGTTTTGTGTCTCTTTAAATCACTCTCTATTTCTGGGGAATAAAACTGAATGAATTATTTTTAAATTTCAGATTATATGTTTTTTAGATTGTCCTACTGTTGACTTCAGGCTTGTAGTCTGTGAGTGTGCCCTTTCATTGACCAGCTTGTGCTCTCAACCTTAATTTACAAATCAAGCCCCTGCTCCTTTTCCAACTGTTCTGTTCCCCAACTGACACACCACATTTGACCTACAGATGGTCTTGTCTGCTGCAAATGTCAGCTCTCCCCAGCTCGCTCCTAGGCACTGATTTGAGAAAACACAGCTCCCTGTGCTGTGCGTGCTTTCAGAAACCTTAGATGACATATTCTCAAGGTCATTGAAACGTAGGAAAAAGAAATTGTCTGTGGCACTGAAAAATATGAAAAATAATGGAATATGAAGCTGCTGCCTTTCTCTCATTCTTCCCCTTGCAATTTTGACGCACCCCACTGCTGCAGTAGATTCTAAGGACTTTATGCATCTCTGTACAGTTTTCTCATGAGAGAATAAACCTAGAAAGGCACTGATGGTGATGCTTTGCTTGTGGTGCACGAAGGGGGATGGCACAGTAACTTCTTAAAGTTGCCTTGATGGCAAGTAAAATTAGATTAAGAAACAGAGCACCAGTGATTTCTTCGAACGTACTTTTCATCTCATGGGTACTTGAATTTCATGAATATGTATAATGTAATACTGCAAAAAGAGGGCAGCTAAAAATAATCTTGGTCAGGAGTAAAGGTTAAAATAAATTTAACTGTACGTTGTATATGTAAGAAATAATTTTCTGCAGTGCTGTGGGTTTATCTGTATCCCGCTTAAAAAACTAATCTCTTAAGGTTTGAAAAATGCAGAACATCTTGTACTGCTGACTAGAGAGATTTTTATGACTTCATTAAGGGCAGTGCTCATTTGTGTCCATAGTGCATCATTTGAAGCAATTATAGCAAATGAAACTTGCGAGTCTAAAATAGTGCAATAATACTCATTATTGTACTTGAGCTGGAACTGTGGATCTGCAGAGAGGTTGCATCTCTATCCTTCCCACTTCCCTCCTATGCAAGTGTAGAACAGGGAATACGTGAAAGTCAGACAGCACAATAGTCCAGGTGTCAATGGAGTACTGTTTGAAATATTTTGTGGCCACTGGTGGCTCTATCTTTTATCAAACATCTTTCACAGTACCTGTGAACTGCTGTAAAATGAAATTCAGATGCTGCTGTACAGTCCCTTCATGAAGTATCTGTTGCTCGAAAAGCGAGGAGCAGCACTCGTCTGAATTAAAGCTGGAGGCAGTTTCCAGCCCAACACAGGTGTTTCTTTGGGTGCTTTAAACAAAGCCCAGGGATTTCCCAAGATCAGTAGAAGATACAATTTCTTTGTTGAAGTTGCAACAGCTTTTAAACACTCCTTTGACCTTTCTAGGCTTGTGTATGAGTGTGGGATGAGATCTGCAGGAGAATGACTTAATCTGAAAGTATCATAAACTAGCATTGAGTCTCTTTGAAATACTGTATTCACTCGTGTTGCAGACTAAGCTCTCTTTTTCAAGACATAATCAGGTTGTTTTTTTTTTTTTTTTTTAATTGGCTACTGCAATGGAAGCTCATACAAATAAAATTATAGATTTATTGTGTTTAAAATGTCTAAAAGAGAGCCAAAGAAAGCTGTGCTCTGATTGTCTTCATTCTAAGCCCCCTACTCTCAAGAAAGAGACTAAATTTTTAATAAGGAGCTTGCTGTGTACAGGTAAGAGAAATATTGAACCTAGGTAGGCTTCTGTCAGATAGATCAGTAATAGAAGGCTTCGCATCACTGTAATTTCATTTTTAGTGAAATATTTGTAGGAATTTATACCCAAAAGCTGCACAATCAAGTAAAGTACTGCAAGTTAGCTTTTATGCATATTAGCCTTAAGTGTTAGTGGTGACTTTGAGCCTGAAATTGCCTGCTGAAGTTTTCTTGTCCATGTAAGAATAGTAACTTGTCTCTTAGCCTTGTCAGGGTAAGGTTTGATTATCCCACTATGCTGTCAAAACATAGCTCAGGAACTGATAGGAGATAAAGCACCCCACAGCTTGGCTGCAGCTGGTTGGTTAGGGGCATGACAGCCCTTTTCATCTGTTCTTGAAAGGGTGACTGCTACCCTGACTTCTGCCTCCTGCATGGCACGTTTCTGGGATGGAATTGATACAGCTCCTGCTTTGATCAGGGCTTGGTTTACTTATTTGCATCATAATGACACTTTAGTGGTCTGCAAGGAGATAATCTACAAAGCCTGGAACCTTTCACTGGTTGGCACAGCGAGTCAGATCCTCTTGGAACTATGGTAGTTAAGTTCCTCTGTAGATCCTCAGCATATACAACTCCGTGATGAAATTTATTCAAATGTGATCTAAAATTTTAGTCTGGGGAAAGAAGTCTGAGTTTTTCAGTTTGTTTTGTGTATATCTGTCTCAGTGGTGTGCTCTGTGCTGTTCACGTATGTGTATAAACATACAGGATTAACATGATGTGTCTGTCAATGCAGGTTGCTGCCTTGAAGTACATACCTTCAGTTCTTCACGATGTTGAAATGGTTTTTGATGCCAAGTTACTGAGGTGAGTCACTCTTGAACATTTCCTAGTTGTCAGTAATTAATTCTTGTAGACCAGTTTAGGTCCACAAAGCTACACTGGCTACTACGGATCAAGACAGTGGTGGGCCAATGTTTGGAAATATGTGATCTTTTTCTCTTTGTCCTTATTAACACCTGATGAATTCATCTGTATGGTATTTATGGTATTTTTCCTTTTCATGCAGCCAACTATTATATGAATTTTACACTTGCATTCCACCAGTGAAACTACAGAAGCAGAAAGTGCAGTCCATGAAGGAAATAGTACGCAGCAACCTTTTTAAAAAACAAGGTAAATACAAAATGCCTCTAAGGCTTTGAATAAACGTGTGAAAATTTTCAGTGACTTATGAGTTGTGCAATTGATGTTTGAAATTGAGTGAAACAAATACTGAAAGAGTGTGCATGCCAGAAGCCTGAGCTCTGGAGAGGATTAATCTCTTTCCACAGGATGACAAGAGCTGTGCAAAGTGTGTTTGCTGGCCTAGAGCAAGGAAAGGGTGGGGCTCAGAGGAACAGTTTTGTGTGGTTTTCTTATGTTATAGTGGTTAGGTGGGTGAGCTATATATCCTTTCAACTCATTTTAAGGTCTATAATGGAATAGGAACATGAAGTGAAACCTTGTGAACACAGATGTTATATAAGGCCTCTGCCTGGGAAGAGGACAAAAAAAATCCCATTGTGCTTGGTATAGTCAGCTGCAATGCAGCATTTCCACTTACAGGAATTACGATGCTTCTCAACCTCTATCAGAACTTAGTGTCTTTCTCAAACCTCAGGAGTGTTAATGATACTGAAATGCCTTTATCACCATTGTGCCCAGTTTTCCTTTCATATTATCACAAGAAGTGAATTTTTGCTGAAGGAATCCTATCAGAGTAGCCAAGTGTTAGATGATTAGTTTCATCTCGGTGTCAAGTGTTCCGACTCCTCTCTTGTAGGCCGGATGGCTGCTTCTCTCTCCCCTCCTTTTTGCTGTGCAGATAACCTTCAGAACCTGAAAGGCACATGGACTACTCAGATGAGTTCCAATTTCTGACAACTTAGAGATAATGATTCCAGGAACTTGACAGTACAACAGTGGGTTGCAAATAGTGCTGTGTGTGAGTAGATTGAGAGAGGATTGCTTTGCTCACCTCATTCTGAGTTGCCAGGAGAGTGATGCAGTTCTAACTAACCAGGACAGATAAAAATTACACTTTATTTTCAAACCTGTGTTGTATTCCATTGAGACTGAATTGTATATTGTAAGCTTTAACAATAACTAGCTGTGTCTGTTGTGTTTTAAGACCATTGTAAATTTCCTGGGAAAAAGAGTCAAGAAAATAATGTAGGTGGTTTTATTGTTTAGATTAAATTAACTAATATTTTCACCTATCTTTATGTTAATTGTTTCATGGTCAACAGCTGTGATTTTTGAAACTGTGTGTAAATTTACATTTGCTTTGAACTGGTGAAAGACACGTAGCTGCAGCTTAGGTGTCTCCAGACACTGATCCAAACTGTTAAGAGCAGATCCTAATTAATTTTCAAACAGTTCTAGTCCTGCATTCACAGTTTGCTCTGGTAGTTGACTGTATTTCTGTTTTACAAGCAGAGTCTGATACATCATTGCAATATGAGCTGCCTTTACTGCTGCTGCTTCTAAAATCAGAAGTGCCAGACTTAGTTTTATCTGTGGTGCTTGTGGTGAGCAGAATTTAGACCAGAAGGAGAAATATCCTCTCACAAGGGTGAAAGACTCCTGAGTATAAATGAGGCACTCTCCTGAACTCTTGCTCTTACTAGAGTTCAGTCAGCTACTCTGCGTTTCATACTGAGAAATTAAGTGTAAGCTGTAAGCCTTTTTTTGGTTCAATAGTTTTTCTTTAAAGAAGCTTGTCTCACTGAAGTACAATTGTTATTGGTTCACAGATCAGGAGCAGTGGTCAGGACAGCACATCCCAGGCTTGTATAATAAGGAATAAACCCTAATAAAGATTCAGAAGGAAAACAGTTGAGCATACAATAACTGTGTGCTTCACAGTTCTATTCACTACTGTACATCCTACAGCTCCTTTCTTCCATGCCTCTGTGTGTTCCAGAAGAGAAAAGAGTGAGTTTTGGGAAACAAAGAAGCTTTCATTATAGTCTGCTTAGTGTGGTGCTTGTTTCATGTGTTTAACAGGCCTTTCCTATAGCTGAGGTCTGTTAATACAAAATACTCTGTAAAGCTTTTACTACTTGCAGATAAATAGCAATAATAGATTGCTGGTTGCTTGTAAATGCAGCTTGTCTAATGTCTTGAAATAAATAGCTGGTCTATCTCGGGATATGTCTACCTCAGGATGCATTGTGAATTCCAAAAAGAGGACACAGTTTCTGTTTCTGTATTTTTTAGGTAATAATGAATAAGAAATTTTGCTAGGAGGATTTCTAATTCTGGGTATCTTTTATAAAACCAATAAATGGTGGGTTTTACACAGTGCTGACCAGATAATTAATACATTTTAATTTTTCCCCGACAGGTAGTTAGTGGATTCATTTAGTCTTAAATTTGTAGATGAAAAAAATGTATTGCCCAAAAGCTCTCCAGTATTTTTTGCTAACATCAGACACTTGACAGTAGAACCAAGCAGCAGAGAGCATGAAGGCAGATATCATACTGGATTGATTTGCCAGCCCTGCTGTTTCATCTGTATCCTGTGTATCTGGGTATTGTGATCCAAACTTGCACTAGTACTTGGCAGTTAAAGTGTATCCAGTACATAATATGTAAAAATTAACTGCTTGTTTATGTGCTTGTGGGAATTACATGTGCAAGATGGACCTTAAAATGTTTTTACTGTGATACTTAATATAGTCATACTTGGTATATAATTATATAATAATAATTAGCTGTGTTCTTTTTAAAGGAGGCTGGGGAAATGGATTGATTTTTTTTTATGCATTAGTTTAAAACAAGAGAAGTCCTCTGAAGCAGCACTTGCCCAAAATAGAGAGATCAAGTTCTGTCATTTTAAAATAAAACTAGAATATAATGTTCGTTTTAACTTTATCATGACATATTGTTTTAGCAATATCATGACATACATTATGACAGTACTAACAAGAGAATATTTTTGGTAACTAGAAAATATTCATTTAAACATTTTGTGTGTCAGTAGTTTCATGAAGTGACAGAATAAAACACTGTTGGTAATGTAGGATTTAAAATTGTCATTATTTTAGAATTTCAAATGCCTGAAACTGACAACTTTGCTGTTTTATTTTATTTTTTCTTACTGGAGTGGCAGGCATCCCTTTACACCATCCTTGTTGAAAACTGGTCAGGGCCTAATAGACTCTTGCAAATATATTTTCTGTTTCCTGAGATCATTCCATGAAGTTGTCATTCCTCTAACACAGAATGGCCAGCTCACAATGCTCCTATTGCCTCAGTGCCATTACCCAAGTATCTTCTAGGGTATTTAACATAGGAGTTTCTCTGTTTGGTAATGATCTTTATACCTTTCCTTTCACCCAGCTGCCCCTACATTACTAATGGCATAAAATCATTCTTTTAATAATTACAGGGGTGTTCTTTTATCTAAATGATATTTATTGATTATTTGCATTTATGTTTTGTTTTCAACCTTAAAGTTGTAATTACCATAGGGGGAGAAGTCCACATCATGTTTAAATGCAGGCACTGAAGAATGTGAAGAGATCAATACACAATTAAGTATCTATATTATTCTATAATATGTAATGTAATATTATTACATTAATATTATTATTAGATCTATTATTATATAATATATAATATTATAGTGGTATGAAAACATTTCTGTGCTGTGCTATTGTAATACTGTGCATGGTAAATAGCAAACAAATCTTTTTTTCATGTACGTTGCCATGGCTTAAAATAGAAAATTCTAAAGGTGCTTTTTTTGCTCTACATGAAATACAATTGATTTTAAAATTAATTGGGTAGAGAACCAAGTGTGTGTAGGGTGTAGACGCCGCCTGATTCATTACTGCACTCAATGAGCTGGAAGGTCATTAACAAGAATGAAAGCACATGTAGGGTATCTCAGAGCAGGATGCAGCATGATAATTAAGGTAAGATTGCCAACAGTATCATTAACTAAAGTTCACATTTATCTAGAACAGGTAGTATTTTTTTCTGCCATGAATATGGGATATATTTAACTACACTTCTAATTACAGCAAAGTCTATTAATTTGTGTATGTTTCAGATTATCCATTTTTCCTCCAGACTTTAGTCTCTTTCCAGGTAGTTCATTGCAGTTGTTCCATTAATTTACATCCATTCCCAGAGGTATTATCTTTATAATTCAATTGGATTGCTTGTACTGGCATTTCTATTCTTTGATCCATGGAGATTCACAGCATTTTCTAAAGTAGCAGACTTGTGAAAACATGGGAAAGTGTTTCAGAAAAACATTTTAAAAGTCAGTGAAATTTGCCTTTATTAAATAAGTTACACATGAACCTGAAGTTGGAAACCTTGAGGGTAAACTGAATTTATTGCTAGGTATTCCCAGGCATTCAAGATTTCCACTGTAGACTCGTGGAGTGCTTTCATCAGATAGGAAATTGTCCCGTGCACCTCTGCTGTAATTGATCTTCAAGCTGCCTTGCAGCACTAAAGCACTTTTAGAAGCCTTTAAATTACATTGCCAATTTTTTGTAGAGGCATTGATTTCTTGTTCCCACTCTGTAACTATAACAGAGCTTGGAGAGGTTATGGGGGTGCAGGTATTTGAGGGGCTGAGGGGAGGCTGATGGATGCTTTTCCACTGCCTGTGCACTTTCACCGTGGCATTTAGGAATGTTCTAACAGAGTGTGTGAGCAGACTTTTATGCAGTTTTGTCTTTAGAAAATATTAAGTCCTTTTTGGTTAGAGGACCAGAAATCTGCTTAATTTTTGATGCTTTGCTTTTAGATTACTTGATATTTTATTATTTTAAAATATCAAAGTGAAAGAAATGGTTGCCTTGTCTCATACAAACACCTCTAATGGGATTTTAGAGTCTCTTTTATGATGTAAGAAACTGTCTCCTGTCATATCTGTCACTCTGTTTAGTAGGATATAATGGATTATTCTCTCCCTGTTCTGAATTTTTTTGTTAGAATTGCTTAATTTCTATGTAAAACTACTTTTAAGGAGTTACTGTTTAATTTGTTTATTTTTAGGAAACTTATTGCCAAAATTCTCCCACCATCTTTCTGTTTCTGAGAAAATAACAAACTAAGATATAGCTGTTCATAAATCACATGGAGTTTTTATTGTAGCAAGTGTTGCTGAGTTTATAGTATTTGGAGCTAGATGTTTATTCTAAGCTGGGCCTGCAATATTTACTGATATTATGCTAAAAATTGTAAATGAGTAGCCTTGAGAGAACTGGTTTTTATTGGCATGAAATGAATATAAAGTGCTTCAACACACGGTGAAATGTGTATGTTCTGGTAGTGTTGCTTTGGACCTTGTATTCCCTCGTGGTCCAGCCCTGAGAGGGGTTTGTGCTGCAGCAGAGCTCCCAGATCACCCCAAAGAGCAGGAGCCCCAAGCAGGGCCCGCAGATGGGCACGGGCAGGGTGGGCAGCGAGTTGGGTCTTGGCTGGAAATGCAGGCTCTGTGCTCATGTGCCTGCACACACGGCTGCTGCCTGCTCAGCATATGCAAACCACTTGCTGATTTTGGAAGAACAGCAGCAAGAGACATATGTTAGCACCAGGGGTTAATTTGCCAGATGCCAGAAGAAATACTGAGACTGTAGCAATTTTTTTTTTTCCTGCTGAAGAACTCTTTCTCTTCTGTTACAGTTTAAACAAGAGAAGTACTTGCACACACCCATATTCACACTGATTTCCTAACACTCCTGTAGGTCACTGAGTTTTACCTGTGAAATACTTTGTTTCATTTCCCAAATTGAATATTGTTGCTAGTTTGTGTTGATATAGTGTATTGTTTTTTTCTTCAGGATTATTAAGAAAAAGGTTTTTTTTAAAAAAAAAAAAAGGAGGAGGAGTAATTTCTGATTAAGCATCTTTCAGTTTAATTATTATGGTCAGGATTGAGTTACAGAATTTGATTTTTGCTATTATGATCTTACAATCTGGTTCCTACTGACAAGAGTTCCTAACCCTAAATTTTTTGGGTTTTGTGGGGGTTTGCTGTGATTTTTTTCCCCCTTCCCTGTGTTCAACACAACCTCTCAACATTTTTAAAATACTTGGAGATTGCTAATGCATGTGACTCTGCTGTTTTTAGCTACTGGGAAAAAATTGAAATTTGTCACTCTTCATATATTCCTTTAAAAAGGTTCTGTATAGAAACCCAGTCTATCCTGTAGATTCAGTGCTGAATTTTGTATTTAGCTTTTTTACTTATTAGGGGGTTCTTCAGGGGTACATTACCTCTAAAACATCACTTCAAGTCATATATTTCAAATATTCGTCTTTTGCCAGTTCTATTGCTGCAATGTTTTGATATAGATGAGTATGGCATAAACATATCTGTAGGTATTTAGCTGCATACATTTGTGATGAACATATGTAGATTAAAGCCATTGCTTGTGTTTATGGATGAGTAGGAGACATGCTTGATATTGCAACTGAAAACTTTTTGTTAGACTTGACCCATTATGGAATTTTGTAGGTACATTTAAAAAAAATCCTGTTATGTGGAGGAAAATCAAGTTAGGTGAACTAGTTTTAGCCATGAATTTCTAAATATATGTGTAAAATGTGGTTTACAATTACTTCAAATAGAAAAAAGAGATCAAAAACATATTAAAGGAGTTGATAACGACACATATTGGGTGTCAGTAAAATGAAATGAGGAAATGGGAGAATTGGAATTAGTCAAAACTCACAGAATCATAGGATGGCTTGGGTGGGAAGGGCCCTTAAAGATCTAAATGTGCCAGAGAGGATGTGCTGACAAGGCTGTGTTGCAGCCTGGCAGGCTGCAATGACTGCGAGCTGGAAAAGGCACCGAGTGCTGGAAATGCTGTCTTGGCTAGAGCAGGGTTGTGTCAGAAGTTCTGGCTGCCCTGGAATGCCTGGCATTACTCAGCCCCTCAGAACTGGAGACTCTTGAACACAGACTGGAAGCTGGGAGGTGGGGACTTGTGCTCCTGGGCTCAGCCCTGTGCTGGGGCTGTCGGTGCTCTACCTGCTTCTTGTCCCGCCTCACCTGCTGGCACTGAGCTGCCAGCAGCTGCTGTGTGCTGGCCTCACAGCATCCCCCTGCCTCTCCTTCCTCCATGTTCCTACTACAGTCCAGGACACAAAGAGAATTTGCATCTTGCAGTGCTGTCAGAATCTGTAGGTGACCTATGGTACCTTCCTTTCCGTGGGTCTTATCTAAGCTGTGAAATTTAAATTTAGATTTAACCATGAATGAAAAAGATACCATTTAAAAATCATTACTTCTGGGCTTCCCGGTAAAGCAAAGAGTTAAATTGCAACTAACAAGGAGGGGGAAGACTTTTAACAGGAAGATTGCTGCAGTTGTGAACAGATGTCCTTTGTGAAGAAGCACAATGCTTTAATTAAGCACTGGCTGCCATCAGAAGTTTCACCTCATTGAAAGAATGTTGTTCACTGGCTTTATTTTTAAGGCTTTGTTCTAAATTTGTATTCAGATGACACCTATGTCCTTATTAAATTGGCATGCCACTATTTAAGTGGGCATGAAGCCATCTCAACAGATGGATATGACTGCAGGCATGCCAGGGAATCAAGAGTAGTGTTTCCTAAGGGAGACAAAAGTGGTGTTAAATCTTTATTACCATTTTGGCTGCACATATGAGGCAGTCAGGAATGAAACCCGTCTGTGCTTTTTGCTGAAGGAGACCCAAATGTCTTTTTTAATGACATGATTGCATTAATGACTTAAGAGTTTAAATTTCATTTACCTGGTACATAAGAAATCATTAGGTATCTTCCAAAGGGAATAAGGTGAATAGAAGGGTTAAAAAACCCAACCAAACCCAAAATAGAAAATATATAACTGCTTAATCTTGGATGACAATGAATCTACCTGCCTTTATTCAGGAAGGTGCTGCCAGGCAACCTCTCCAAGAAGTGTGTTGGAATTTGGGATTGATGAATATGCTTAACACTAAATCTTTTGACAGACCTTGATGAAGAAAATGCAAGATGCTCAAACTGTATGTTGATGTTTTATGTGCTCAAATAAAGTTTGGGGCAGCTAGGATACAACAGTCAGAACAGTTGGGCTTTTTCATGCTTTTGAACATTAAAGAAGAATAAATGTTGTTGGCAATGTCCTTCCATTATTTATCAAGCAGAAAAGAAAGCAGCTAGTATTTAAATAGGCATCTTCCCCTCTCCATGTCTCTCCCTTGTCTGTCTTGAGCTTTCTTGGGACATGGAAGGAGGTGTGAGAATGTGAATTGCTTCATCACAGACTGAGATTTGTTTAGGTTGGAAAAGACCCTTAAGAATGAGTCCAAGTGTAAACCTAACCCTGCCAAGTGTGCCACTAAACCATGTCCCCACATGCACACATCTTTTAAATCTCCCCAGGGATGGTGACTCCATCAGCGCCCTGGGCAGACTGTGCCATGACTGGACAACCTCTGAGACAGTTTCTACTACTTGAGAGAGCAACATCCTCTCTACACCCTCCTGTCAGGGAGCTGTGGAGAGAGAAGGTCCCCCCTGAGCCTCCTTTTCTCCTGGTTGAGCCCCTTTCCCAGCTCCCTCAGCTGCTGCCCGTGAGACTGAGCTCTGTTCCCTTGCCCAGCTCCGTTCCCTTCTCTGGCCTCTCTCCAGCCCCTCAGGGCCTTTCCTGCCCGAGGGCCCCAGGACTGAGCAGAGCCCTCAAGGTGTGCCCAGCACAGGGGACAATCCCTGCCCTGCTCCTGCTGCCACACCAGTGCTGGTACAGGCCAGGTGCCCTTGGCCTCTTGCCCACCTGGGCACACCTGGGCTCGTGTCCAGCTGCTGTCAGCCAGCATGCCCAGGTCCCTTCCTGCCTGGAGCACAGCACCTGGCACCTCACCTCACCTCACAGCAGCTCACCCTGCTGGCCTGGGCCCTCCATCCAGCCTGCCCAGGCTCTGCAGAGCCTCCCTGCCCTCTGGCAGGTGTCACTCCTGCCTGGTTCCGTGCCATCTGCAGCCTTGCTGAGGGTGCATCCAGTGATGTGTCTAAATCGTCAACTACAACATAAAGTTTTACTTTAGCTATTTTTTTCAATTACAGTCTTCTACAATTTTCTTACTTTTTTTCTCCTTTTCCAAGGCCAGTGAATTGCTGATGTTTAAACAAGCACTTGGCTCATTTTCCTTGCTAACTTGTGCAATGATACCTTAGTACTATAATCAGAAATTTATATACTGGTTCAATAAACTTATCTTTGTCCCAAGATAGTACAAGGATTTAATATTTTATGTAACGTTCTTGTGAAATAGTTTTAACTGGGTTTTCAAATATACAAAGAAACAACTATAGGTTTATGTTTACTTTAGTGCACCTGCAGGCTCAGGCTGAGAGGCCCTCCTTGCTACAAATACTAGTCTTCTTCAGTTGCTTTGATTGTTTGTGCTTTTCAGAATATCTTGGAAGTTCATCCTCATATGGGATGATTTTAACTGGTAGGGGTCTTCTAAAACCTAATTAGTAAAAAAATTCCTTTTCGTCTATTTATGAATCATGTCCTAGAAGTGCATTACAAAATTAAGTAATTCTCCTGTATAATCAACAAGCTGAGTTTATATTGCAGCCAGTCAAAAAAAAAAAAAAAAATAGACATAAAGCCTTAATATTAACCAAACTAATTAACACCCAAAAAACGAATTTTCTACTACAATCTGTTTTTCATATTAGTGTCAATGACAAGTTTGACTTTTTTATTAAAGGAAATAATATAGCTAAGAAAAGTTAAACAACCTTTGAATTCCCATGTAGCTTGACACTTCAACATTGTTCATATCTGAAAGTGCCCTGTAAATAACTGATCAGCTGCATATGTTATGTCCTTTTAAGAGATTCTGTATGTATCAAATATGGATCCAATCTTAATTTATATTGCCAAGTACAACTGGGATTACTGAAGCTTGCAGAGTAATTAGCTCTAAAATCTGGAGGAAACCAATAGTACCTTCTGCCTCAGCTGTTTTCTCACTACAATAAGAAAATTTGGTCCATGCAAGAAGCCCTGTTTCTCCATGTTTAGAGTATGGAATGGCTATATATGGAAGAAAAATAATGTCAAAGATTTGATTCTTTCCCTAAAATACACGTGTGTTGTTTTTAAATGAGTTATAGACAGCAGCAGGCATTTTGCATTCTGGGAGGAAGCTTTAAGTGACCTCTGAAGGCTGGTATGGAGGAGTTTTAAATTCAATATAGTTTGCTCCCACTCCTCTTTAAGGTGTCTGGTGCAACTTGTTAGTTATGGTCTCGTCTATGCTTCCTGATTATTGATCAAATGGGTATCACTGGCAGGTGAAGTCAGGTGTAATTTGGTGATTAATATACCCATAACACTTACCTTGAATCCTAGGGTTTTATTTTCTATATGAGGATGAATTAAAAATGTACTTTATCTAGAAGACAGGATTCCTCTTGATCAATGACTTTGCTCAGTTTAGTCTCTTACTTTGCTTTTGAAATAAAGCTCATTAGGTATAGGTTTTTATTATCCAGTTGCTTCCGGTAACTTTGAAAGCTACCCCAAAGAAATTTTTGTATTTGCTAACTGTCAGACAGTTCAAAGGGACATCTACTAGCTTAAAATTGAGCTGGGTATTATTTTGAAGGAGTGAGAGCAGTAAGTATGTTTATCCTGGCAGATGTGAAACTGGAATGTGCAAAGGATCTTCCATCTTCTTTGTGAGAGGTGAAAAGTGGCTGAGATGTCACCTAACGTGATGTGACTTTGAACTTTGCTGTCATGAGCAGCCTGTTAGCATAGCACTCCCTGCTGATGCTTTTTGCAGTGGAAGTGTTTTCAAGGCATTATTTTTAAGAATAGTAATTATGGGGAAAGAGTTGCCAGCTGAATTTCTCACATGCTGTTGATTTGGAATCTGTATTTCTATGTGTCATTGCAGATTAGTTAAAGGTTGAATGTGTTTGCCTAAATATGTTCATGTTGTATTAGTTGTAGCTGCTACTGTGTCTGTTGCAGATTATTAGAATAAGTTATGAATCCTTATTCAAAGTGTAATTTATGCAGAGCAGGTTGAGAGCAGAGAACTTGTGGCACAAAGTGTTGCCATGGGTAGAACACTGCTGTAGCTGGAGGCAGGTAGGGAGAGGGATGCAGGTGAGTTTTACTGCCAAGGGTTTGCTTGGTGTATAGGATCCACGGTGCTATAGAGAAATGTGGGGTTTAGCTGGTGCTGAATCATTCCTTCAGCATATCCTGCACACAGTCAGAGAATCTGGAAAGGACACAGGGATGGAGCAGAGCAAAGACCAGAAAAGAGAAATTTTTCTGTACATGTATTTCCGTACAGGTTAGATATATGTAAAACAGTTTTTATGCCTCACTACAGATGCTGTGCAAGTGCTAGGGATTAAAATGACAAGGAATGGGTTTCTCCTATCTGTCTTTAGAGTAATGAGTTTGATATCATCTCTTCTGATATAGGACACCTTAATGTTTGAGTACACGGATAAAAAAATGGCAAGCCCCAACAATGTCATTATTTATGTATACAGGAGTATATGTAACTTTGTTCCTAACTTTCTGACAGTCTCTGTCCATTTTCCAGAGATTCAGGATCTCCTGTAAATTTCTTGCTATGTTGTGGCACTTACTCACTATCCTTGTCTTCTCTGTTCTGTTCCTGAGCATTACAAACTGGTCATTTGCAGTGCACCAAGCTACTGCCACACTACCTCTTATTAGCAGTTTTGGCAATCAAGGATCATAGAATAGTTGAAGAATACTTGGAAGGAATCTGGGAATGAGTCCAGTCCAACCTCCAGCTCAGCAAGAGGTCAGCTCTGAGGAATGAGTCCAGTCCAACCTCCAGCTCAGCAAGAGGTCAGACCAGGTTGTTCCAGGACAGATACTGTGCAGCCTGTTAGTTCTGCTGCTTGGCTGGCTGTGTGAGGGAGAGGTTTGTCCTTACATCCAGCCTGAACTGCTTGCTTGGCTTGTGATTCCATTTTTTTAAAATTTCATCTGACCCACTTTAAAATGTGTTAAATCTGTGCCATAAGAGTAAGACTCTTAAAGTTATGGTCCCTCTGCTAAGCACCATTAAATGGAACTTGGTTAGCAATAAGTGCTATATCCAAAATGTAGCCTAAATATTTTTGGAGTGGTCAGAATCTTGATGAATAAATTCTGAACTGATCATACTAGGAACTGTTTCCCCCCTGGATAACCTTAGGTTGTTGAAGGACAGTTTCCACAGATAATAGTGAAAACAGAACTCAAATTTGTTTACTAACTTTTTCAAAAGTAGTGAGCTAATAATCTCTTTTATAACTTGCACTTATTTGTTGACTAATTGTATAAACCCTTTATTTAAAAGGTCCTATCCCATTTCAGCAAGTTTTTTAGGTTTTGCATGTAGCTTTTTTTGTTGCTAGTCGTGTTTCTTTGGTTTAGTTTTGGCTTAAGCTAAAAGCACTGCATTTGTTTCATTTACCATTAGTTAGAAGTGGTTCATATGAGCAAAAAGAAAAGTGTTTGCTAGGTACTGAATTACATGTCAGTTTTAGAAAACTCATAACATTTGCTGTCTGCGGCTGTTGACCACGAACCTGCCAGTCCTGATTGCTGCAGGGCAGGTGTTCTCTGTGTGCATGAGCACAAATCCACACAGAAATGCTTTAGCAGTGCTGGTGTCCCCTGCTGCTGGGCTCCACTCTGGGTGCTGTGAGTGCAGCCCTTTGGTTTCTGCTGCAGAGGGGTGTCTGTGGCCTGCAGGAAGTGCAGGCAGCGTGTCTGTGCAGAACCGGGCACGTAAAGGAGCTGTAGGCTGTGTGAAATTCATTTTTATGCTCCTGTTCAAACAGGTCTTGTGTTGATATGTGTTCTTTAACTGCTGTCTTACTGGTGAGTTTGTAATTTAGTTACTGGGTTAGATTTGTCGTGTAGCTTGCAAAAAGTGTTATAGAAATAGTTACCATGAGTAGAGATACTTTCTGAGGCAAGAAATTATGCTCCTTTTCGGACATGATTAAAAGCTCTTGGCTTCATGTAGCTTGGAGCTGTTACTTCAAATAAGAATAATCTGCATGGATTACTTCTGTTGCTTCATCTGCAAAATTCAGACAGTTACAATCTACTTTCCTGTCTTGCTGTCTTTCTTCTCACCCTTCTGTCTTCCTGTACTAACGCCCTTATTCTGGGGGGATTCTGAGCCCCTGGCTTGTTTTAAATCACATTTGATAAAGTTTCACCATGTCTCACCCTGCACTTGTTTATGAGGGAGTGCTCTGTGTGTCCAGGTGCTCAAAATCATTCTTAAAAAAAAGTATATTTTTTTTATTCCTGGATGGATATTGCTCTCATTAAAGTTATTTCAAATTCGTGTATTTTGTACTCCTGACATTTCCTATAAGCACCTCTCTTTTAAAAAGTCAGTGTACATGTGAGATTGGAATGTAACTTCATATTTGTGTCAGCTTCCTTAAATTTAAATAAGGATGATTGTATGCACAGCTCTCACTATCACAGGCTTGATAGGCCTTTCATTAGAGTCTTTTCTTTGTCTGCATTCTTTCATGTGCCTTCAGAAGGTATGTTCCAAAAATTATGCACATAGTTCTGTTCTGCTGTTTGAGTCTTATTTTCAGAAATAAGTTAATACAGTAATTTTCTTACATTAAAATCCTGTCATTACTTAAACACAATTAATTTCAAGATGCTTTGTATGTAAGTGAGTAATTTGTCCCCAAATGTTTGATATAAGATGAACAGCCTTCAGAATTTAACTGAAGAAAATTATTTTTAGCAGGAACTTTTGGTTTTGATATATGAAAATACTGTTGACTTATGAAAATACCACACAAGTGTGGAATATTCCTGAGGCACGATTGGAAAATCAACAATTCCACATTGGGACTGGCTGTTAAAGCATATTGTGCTTCACTGTTTGGGAGAAGGGTTTCTTTGCACATAGTATTTCGCTTTTATTTGTTGTTAAGATAATTTGCTTTCTTTCAGAATGCAGGGACATTCTGCTTCCTGTGATTACAAAAGAGCTGAGGGAATTACTCGAACAGAAGGAGGATCAGCAGCTCCAGGTCCAGGAGAGGAAGTACTGTGTTGAATTACTTAATAGCATCCTGGAGGTTCTGAGCTGTCAAGACCCTGTAAGTATTGATGATGATGTAGAGAGCCCAAGTCTGTAGAAAGCCTGAGCTGATTAGGAAGTAAATTATTGATGATGATTAATCTCTTTCAAATATTTGGTACAAGTCAGTGGCAAATTGAACTTTTCTCCTATTTTTCATAAACTTAAACCAAAGGGCAGTTGAGGTATTGAAGATGAATTCTGACTTCTGAGTAACCTGATCCAGCTGAAGATGTCTCTGCTCATTGCAGGGGGTTGGACTACATGACCTTGCAAGGTCCATTCCAACCACAACTTTTCGATTATTCTATAATTATTTGAATTATGCAGAATAAATTCCAAATTTCATCTTGCTCCTTTTGTAAAAACCCTTGTAGTTTCTGAAACAAATGCTTTTCACTGTACAAATGTTGTAGGGTATGGTTTCTGCTTTCAGCAATGTCTGGGTAAAACAGATTACTCTTTACCATATTTCACTTGGAGACTGTCATTTCTTTGTCAGATTTCTGACATTTTGGAACACTGAAATTTTCATCTGGGTGGTTCTTTTTTTTCCTCATTTGGGAGAATGTTGAATTGACTTTTTAGTCCCTCACTTTTTAATGAGCAGTAGGTTAATCAATGAAGCTTCTCAATAATTTGAGGAATTTATTCAGAGAAAACATCATCATTAATGGCATTAAGAAAGCTGTAATTTCCTTAACCTGTGAATATGTGCTGATTTTTCCTCAACTATAGTTTTCTGATAGATGTGTTCAAACTTTGCAGACTTTGGATTAGGCAAGCTGTCATTTCAGGAGTTTTTCACTGTGGGTCCTTGGATCATTTCCTAGTAAATGAAATCATTATAGCATATATCCTGATTTCATAAAAATCTTTGATACTGCTGAGGCTTTTCCATTTGCACAGGGCAATCTTTCCATGTGTATTATGAGCTATTTGCCTCACTGGTTTAGATTTAAGTAGTTCAGGAGTGATTGATCCAAGGGGATACAAAAGAAATATTGGAACATTTGAATTTGAAATGTAATTCTTAAGATAAACGGTAAAAGCATGATAGGGCAAAAATTGAAGCTATCATCTCATAAGGCTATAATGCAAAGTAACCAGTTTTGTTACTGTATCCTTTAAAAGGTAAAACAGAGTTGTAAAGCAAGATGGAGTAATACTTTCTCTGTGTGTACCACATAAATGAAGTTTATTTTTGAATTTAACAGTTGCTGTTAAATTAAAAAATAGCAGCAGTTGCTGACATGTAAAAGACTCATTAAAGCCTACTGAAAATATGGGCTTGTAGCTCATCTTTGTGTGAGTGAGAACATTATGCAGAACAGCAGAAGAATTGCTGAGAATTTAAAACATATGCATTAAAAAAGTATATATTGACATTTGTTCAGCAGCAGTGGCATTTCTGCATAGTTTCGTTCAAGAAAGGTAAACTGGAGATTCTCTGTGAGATGTTTGTGTCACTATTACCTACAGATTGTGCTTGCAGTGAATGCTGATGCATTTGTGATATAAGGAGAAAAGCCCCTTGGGGTAAGTTTAAATCCAGCAGTGGTATCAGAACATGCTGAGCCCTCTAGAGGCTCCATGTTCCTAAGAAATATTGTAGAATAGTTGGGATATCAACAAAAGAACCAGTTGCTTCTGTTGCAGGAAGTCCATACCCTGGCCCGCTTCTGGCAATACACCTGCTGGTTGGAGAAAATATGGATTTTAGAATATATTTAGCACATGTCATTAACTGTAACACTGGGCTTTGTAACCCCAACAACAAACGTGTGGCCATCACTCGCAGCTTTTTCCTTCCTTGACAGAGGAATCCATGGATTATTATCTCATTTTTTTAAACCCAACGATGATCCTGCTTCAGTACTGAAAATCTTCTGTTGAGATGAGTTATCTGAAGGAGGAAAAAGGAGCAAAGGAAGGGAACACAGCAGCATCCAAGGATCACACAGTCATTTGTCTTTAGGAGCCACTACAGATGGAGTGTAACACACGTTTATTTTCCAGCTCAAGTGAGAAATCTTGTTTCAAGGCTGCATTTGCCTTGCAGCAGTAAATACTTTGTAACATGTAGGCAAATGAAAGGGTTCACATATGGCCAAGTTATTGTTTGGGCAGTGTCCTTCAGGATGCCTTTATTCAGTGTGATCTAGATACAGACAGTTGGTTTGGTAATTAACCAAATTATTTCAGCTGGGATTACACTTGAACCCTAAGATGAATGGAGTTTTCTATTCAACAATTCATTCCCTGCATTTCTTATCCTCCTTCTAAGAAAATGGATGGTTTGACCTCCTGGAGGAGAAAGCTTCAGCCGTTAGAAGCAGAATCACGTTACAATATTAATAACACCAATGTCTTGTCCCTATTCTTCTGTCTTTGCCATCTCAGTAGAGAAATCTGGTTTCAGACTAGTATTCAAAACTTTTTGAAAACTTAACTTTGATATTTTTGCATTGAGTTTATTCTGTGAAAGTCACCAGAAACAGAACGTACACAAAGGACAGGGAAGAAAAAGCAGCAGTAGTTGTTCTGTTTCATATGGTGAAAATTTATACTGTGAAGTGATCTTTGAAGTTGTTACAGAATTTTTGAAGAATGCGTTTTCTCTGTCAAAGGAAAGGATATTTTGATATTGCCAGCTCTGCTCTACTGTTGTGCCTCACATTGTTTAGCGAGTGGGAACATGGGAATTAATCAAATCCTTATGTTCAAATGCTGTTTTCTTCAGCCGCTGCCTCACTGCTGGGTTCTGCAGGTAGCCAGCATGTTGTTAAAATCTTTGTTTTGTGTAGTGTTTGTGTGTTTATTTTTATGACTAGACAGTCACTGTTGGGCATCTCAGTGAGATGCTTAGGTTTCATTTTAAGATTCCTCTCCAGCAAACAACTTCTGGACATAAATGGCATTGCTTTGACTTAATCATGTCTGAAATTAGCTTTGTAGTTTGAGATTGTGCTTCAAGCATCTGTGAGATACAATTAAATCTCAGAACTGCAAGTAGCATTGATGGAGGTTATGGTGAAATCAGTGATTTTTTGTTTCTGTTTTAATTAAAACCACTTCCCTTTTCCCTCTTTACAACACTTTTTTTCATGCAGTCTGGCAGTCCTTCATGAGGTGACTTTGTCTCTAACCTGAGATACTTGCTATGTTTTAATATTTACTGAATCAGAATAATTTTTTTAATAGTGCTTACAAAATTAAATGTAATGGTAAATGCTTTCTCTTGGAATCTACAGTGAAATCTTGGTTAAGACTATAAGTGCAAGAGAGATGAAGAATCTTGTTCTGTGCATTGTCACTAATTGGCAGCAGTTGCATTTTAAGCTGTTTAGCAAACAAGCCTGGAAGCATTTTAGGATTGTAAAGAAATTTTTTAAGCATTTCCCTAACTTATGGTTGGACCTTAAGGCTTTAGCAGAAGAGAATTTCAAAGGAATGTGGCCAGGAATTCTGCTTGTTCTTTCAGGGCCAATTACCTTAAGGTGTTCTGCAGAGACTTTTCAGGCAGAACAATGCAGGATTATGAGTTATGGTTTAAAAAAGAAATTGTTAACCTTTTATATGTGCTTTTATTTGTATGTGTGTCAAAGAAGGAATACAGGTTACAGAACTGGGTGCACCAGTGAGTGAGCACACAGGATCTGGCTGGTGCAGAGCTCATTTCCTCTGTGGCTGCCCATACTGTGCCATGGTTTAGATTTGTGGCCAGAACAGTGTTGATAATGCAGCAATGAAATTTTAGTTATTGCTGAAGAGTGCTTGCAGTGCCAAGGCCTCCTGTGTTTCTCACTGAGCCCCACGCCAGGGAGGGGGGTAGAGCTGGGGCAGAGTTTGGGAGTGGGCAGAGCAGGGACAGCTGAAATGAACTGACAGAAGTGCTTCCAAGTGGGTATCTCAAGTACAGGTGTAAAGTTGTAATTCTCAAGCAGCCATTCAGTGAGTCCCTGCTTGCCACTGCCCAAATAAATGAACACTCCATCAGAATCTGAAGTGCAGGGCTGACTCTGAAACAACAGAATTGCTTTTCCTGTTCCAGTCCTGTAGTAGTTTAAATAGAAGATGAAAGCTAAATCAAACACTGTCTGGTTTTACTCTGCACAGATATTTTTGAAAGAGAGTGAAATTTTGTTTGGTTTGGATTTTCTATTGAGTAATTTGTGTACCAATCTGTGCCATCCAGCCCAACAAGGAACCTGAAGTTTTTTGAGTTCTGTGAGAACACTCCGTCCTGCTAACCTGCCTACAGAGCATGAACTCTGGTTGTTCCATGCCTTGGCAAATCTTTTCAACAGGGAACACAAACATTTTTGATCACTGTATTTAATTAAATGGAATAACACAATTAATGTTTTCCAAGGGATCATTTATATATGATACAAGTAGTTAATTTAGCTCCTAAAAAAATCTTATGCTTAAGCAATGGACTGAAGTCAAATGATGGTGAGTTTTCCCATGTCATCCTTGTGAAGAGAAATATGATCTGAAAAAGCACATGTTGCAGTTGGTTGTTAGACTATCTTCTGGAGCTAGAAGCTGTAAGATAAAAGCTGAAATATCATGTATTGACAATGTGTGAAAACAATGACTGTTAATTTGTCAGTGTCAGTATTGAATGCCTAATTGTTTCTTAGATAATCAAGAAGAAAGGAAGTCTCAGCTTCATAGAGAAACGATTTGCTAATTTCATTTGCTAATGTTTCTCTGAAAATTCAAAGGTCTAGCAGAAAATAACCTTTGTGTGCTTGAGCATATGTAATAGTCTTTCCAGGAGAGGTTTGTTATGCGCTTCTTGTGAATTAACAATAGAGCTCATCTTTAATGATGGAGTCAGGGCTAAATGTTAAAACTCATTATGCAATGTTCTGAACTGTTACTAATTATGGTATAGCACATACTGAAGTGTGGAAGTGAACTTACATTATATGAGCCTTCATCTTTGAATTTAAAAAGAAAAGGGAAACTAATGAACAAATTTCATCCCTATGCTAAGTGCTCCTATATAGTTTATCAGTCTTGGCTGTTGATAATATTTTTTTTAAATTATGGTGGTAAACAGTGTTATAAAAACAACAAATGTGTCTTCTGTGCAGCCAATCTCAAGTGTAGTTGTGTTATAAACATAGGACTGTACCAGAGAAAGGGAAGTTTTAAAGAAGGAAACATCAAACATAAATTACTCTGCAACTAAATTGTTTATTTATAGAATATAACAACTTCTGAAATGCTGTAACAGGTGGGGAGATCACTTCAACTTGTGTGTGTCATTGTCAAAGGATACAGGAGGACTAAATGGTAATAGTAAATAAATTGCCAGGTGTGAGGTCCCTGTTTTGAGGTGTGTGGCCTGATCCTGAGCAATCAGAATAGGAGAAAGAAAAAGGAGGAGGCGTTGGCTGACTCAGAGGAAAAACAGAACCTGAAGCAGTTTCTCCTGGGGCTCAGCTACCTAAAACATTATTAAGAATTCACCATGGCTTCTGTGATTGTGGTGTTCTTTCCATGCTATATCTGACATTAAATAAGGGTTTTGGTGTAAGCTAAATATCCTTTTCTAGTAGAAATTTGTTTAGACTTTTTCTTTCTTGTTGTGTGCTGGTTTCCCAAGTTGTCGAGTGATCAGAGTAAGGTCAGTGAAGCTGGTGAACAGAAGGTCATTCCCCTTTGCTCATGGTTTTAGAATAAATAATCAAATGTGCTTCAAGCAGCAAGAGCAGTACTTGGGCCGACCATGTCCAGTTTGTGCCCTCCCAGAGCAGCTCAGGTAAATGAAGACAACTTTCTCCTTTAATAACTGTATTTGTGAGTGCCAGCTAAGAATATTCCTGAGCTCCAGCCTGCCCAGAGAGCACTGACACATGTGGGGAGCTGTGAGAGAACTTGATTTAAGTTAAATGTACCAGGGTTAAGCTACAGACTGCTCAGTTAGGGGGAGACCAGGAGACCTTTGAGTGAGAGATGGGAAGTGACTGTTTGAAACAGAAAACAGTTGTGGAGCAGACTGGGCTGAATTGGGCTAAAATTGGACGTGAGTATTCCACTGGAATTGCTGGAACTAAGGAGCAGTGTGAGCAAGAAGAATTAGTGTTGCTCTTTCAATAGGGCTGTTATATTGTACAACTTGAACTGTCAAAATGGAAATAATTGGTTTCTTCTTACTTTTCAAAGAGATATGATAGTAATATCAAAACTCTGTTTTTTTCATTTGCAGGCTTCAACTTATCACCATATTCAAGAAATAATGGTGCAGTTACTACACTCAGTGAACAGAACTGTTATTACAATGGGACGAGATCCATTAATTGTGAGTAATATTTTAATGCATTTTCAATGCTTTGAAACTTATTTTATAGTTATCCTGGAAAAAATGCAAATATAGCATTTGTGGAGTCCTTGTGAATAATTTTTTTTAATTTAAAAAGTCTCAAGCTTTACTCTTTTCTTCATTCAGCTGTGACACTGTAGTCACCGTCTTTTGAAGTGCACTTGTAAGATTTGAACATCTTTAAGAGAAAAAATGATAAATAGAAAGTTAGCTGACATTTGCAAAAAGGAAGAAAGTTTTACAAACCTGCATAAAGGACATGTTTTAAGACATTGAAAAGAGTATCTCTACTAATCTAAAGTGAAATTATATGAGTAAAACTAAAAAAAAAAAAAATCTGGGCATGTGCTGGCACTAAACACTCACCTGAGATTTTTTTTCTGGAGGTTCCATGATTTAGGGGTTATATTCCAGGACAGATTCTGCAATTTATTCAGATTTAAGTACACATCCCTGAGCACTCCTCTGGATTTAGCCTATTTGTTAGAATGCAGGGAATTAATTGGGGATTCAGAGTTTGCCCTACAGGCTGTTCACTTATGGGAAAATGGTTTGTCTTCGGGGATTTATTTTATTCTACAAAATCATAGCATCGTTTACTTGATGATTTTGACCACAAGAGGTACATTGTGTGTCTTTTAAAATGTCCTGTGTTTCCCTGTTTACTTCCATTGGAAAATAACAGTTTTAGGTCATTGCCAGCCAGAGCATGTGTGCCTCCTAATGATTAGGCTCCTAATAACTGAGGAGACTAATTGAGTTCCTCAGAGGAAATATTTGCCAATGGTTGCTTTGAACTCCCTGGTGGTACATCTGCAAGTTTGAGACATCTCTGTAGCTGTTTGTCTGAACTCCAGGCTGTTGTTGTTCATGTGGAACCCTCGGGCACATCCATGGTCACAACAGGAAATGGTTTGAAATGAAGACCAGTGACCCTTTCAGTTCTCTAGTGTGCTGGAAAATGTCTTCATTGCATGATTTCAAGCATGATATGAGTGCTGTGCATGACCTAACCATTCCATTAAGGAGTGTTTCTGGATACCATAAACAGCACATGAAAAAGCAAAATGAAGCTGTTTTAATCCTGCATAAAAGATACATTAGGAAACCAGTAGGAAACAAGCTGGTTACAGTAAATTGAAATGGCTTGGAAAATCTGTTTCTTTTTCTCCCCCCTTCCATCTACTGTAATTTCTTCAGCCATTTTAACTTGAAAATAACAAATTCTGTGTGAATTTTGTAATGTTGTTCTCTTGCTTCTAAATATGCTCATGAGCACCTTTGCATATGTGTATGTTGGGCATTTTAGAGGTTTTGTCGAAGTGGAATTCCAATAAATTGCTGTTTTCTACAGCTGAGGCAACACTTCTTAACAGAATAGCCCTTTACATGCAAATAAACTGTTTTTAATGAACAAAAGTCTTTTGTATTCAGAAAGAACTGGCAAAACAAGCTTTTTCCATGCTCTGTGTGCTACTTTAGTTCACCAAGTTAATTTTCAGGTTTGCTTTAACACTTTTGAGAGGGTCAAACTTGCTGTGAAAGCCTGAATGCTTGATCTTTGCAAAATGAAGCAGGTAGTCAAGAATTATGTCCTGGAGAATGCTTAGATGAGCTCAAGTGGCTGAAAGTGTGGTGAATTCTGCAAGTACAGGTGGGACATGTGGAATTTCTGCAGCTGGACTGTGTAGCTGAGGTCATACAGGTGTAAGTGACATTCCAAATGGGGCTAAGTCTATCACTTCCAGGATGACAGAAGGTTACTCTTTAGATTTTATATCTGTTACTATGTCTGTGAACATTGCAAGTATTTTTATAAACTTCTGCAGTGTAATTTACTATAACTTGAAAATGCAGTGGAAAGTAATGCTAATACTGATTTATACTGATAACAATGATTACAATTTACAAGACCTGTAATTCCTTGCAAGTTTAAATGCCTTGCACCTGACAGATAACTGGATTTGATTTGCCTGAGAGGTTTTTTTGCTTTCTGACAGGGATAAGCAGGTTAATTTTCATATTCAAGTGTTCTTTTTGCAATCTTCTAGCTTGTTGGCAGAGATCTGGGTTTACAGTTGCCTAGATCTTTTCGTGCTGTGATGCCAGTTGAAGGGAAAGGGAAAGGGAGGGTTCTGCCTTGGGCTTAGCTGGTAAGTGCCTGCTGGGAGCTGTGTTCATGTAATTACTGAGAAGAGCCGGGCTCAGAAAGAAATCATCTCCCCAGGAGAAGGAGGTGGTGGTAGAAAGGTAATTTGGCTCTCTGCAGCTACTGCAGGGAAGACTTAGTTAAATGCCATTCTTGCCTTCACTGTGGTGTTTCAGCAGCTGAAGGCTTTAACAGCTGCTTGGTTGTTTTCACGCTTAAAACCCCACAAAATCTTGACTGTTTGTAGTTGTGGAAGTGCTTCTACACTTCCATGAAGAGGGACAAGTTTATTGTCTGAAACTGGCTATTCAAGCTTTACCTTGAATACTACCTGAGATTTAGACTTTTAGTTAAAGGTCGTTGTCATGCAGTGAAGTCCTCCTACTGGAATTACAGAAGTCAAATTTATAAACCATCTAGAACACAGAAATACTTGTTTTCAGTCTTGGCTTGGTTAGATAAATGGAAATATCATAAATCCACCATATGCACCTTAAAGGTTTCCTTTAGTACTTCCAAACTTGATTTTGCTCACAATATCAGTTCAACATGATGAAATAAGTGTTTTTAGACAGTATTTATATATAATATTGTACAAATAAAACTTTGCTAAAAAGAAATCTGTGGACTCTGTTAAGCCAAGCTACTCTAGAGCAGACAACGACCACAGAAACTATTTGCAGAGCTGCCATGGTTGGAGAATTTGATATGTTGAAATATACTCATGGTCTAGCTAAAAGCTACAGCTTTTTTGTTTGGTATTCAAATTGACATCCTTGCTCTACCTGGAAATGCTGCAGAATGATTCCATGCCATGCCTGTTAGTTCCCCATTCATTTTTCTTTCCCAAAGAACAGCTGTTCCCTTCCATTGTAATCTAAACATTGTTTATTATTAATTGACTCCTGGAACCTAATAAAAATATCTCATTTTATTGCAAAAGATAACATCACATTTAAAGGGCCTAGAAATATACAAAACATACATTAGAGATCAAGTGCCATTAGGAAGATGTTGTGTGTCTATGCTGGCAGGATTATTATAGTGCACAGAACCTTCAAAAGTCCTACATGAACTGCTGTTACAGGACAGAAATCAGTATTTTATTCATACATTTTTAATTTTTAAAGAAAGTTAGTTTGACTCCATAAAACAATTTTTTCAAATACAGTAATTTTGGAATATACTACATTCTGTGCAATGTTTTATATATAGCATATATCATTTAAATATCTATTTCTCAGAAGCCCACAATATTTTCATAATCAAGTGCTGTCAAGTAGCTGTGGTTTGGGTTTTTTGGTGGGTTTTTTGACAACTCATGGGGGGTTTGTGGGTTATTTTTCAATTTTATTTAAGAATGTGTTTGTATTTCTAACATTTCTTTCCTGCTCTGGGAGCTGTTTTTAGGAATTATGCTGTAGTTTTGTAAACCAGAGAAGTTTTTTGTAGCCAGTACTTTTATCTTCCAAGAGTCTACCAATTTCTACTGCTTTTCCAATCATCACACTATAAATTGCATAGTGTGTATCTGGTACTTTATTTCCTATAGGAATTAATAATTAATTACTAAAATATCTTTAAAATATTAAACAATAAAAAAACCCCAGTGCTTTCATATCATATTTTCATATAGCAAAGATTCTCCAGTTATATGTTACAAAGTTTTAAATTTTAATTATTTTATGTTGCTAAGATATGCACTTTTTGAAATCTAAACAAAAGAGCAGCTAAGTAGCTTTACCCTGTTCCTGTTCTTGGTGTATCCATGACTGACACCTCCTCACCACCACCTTTAGTGGGACAAAAGCCTTTTGTTCCACTGTTCTCTCTCAAGTTTGATGTAGAAAACCTTGTGAGTGTCAAGCGCTGTGGGAATGACTGGGGGTGAAAGCTCCTTCAGCCTTCCTGAAGGAAAAGGCTTTCACAGCACTGCAATTTCGTACTTCCTGTCACGGAAAACAGATGCCTTGAAGGGGGTGAGCTTGAAAACTCTGGGCAGAGGGAAGGTGAGAGAGAAGTGGATGTTCCTGCATGGCTGAGGCTTGGCTGGCCTGGAAACCTCTTCCCTCTGCTCTGTGGGCACAGGTCACAAACAGAATTTCATATCCGCACGTGGATGAGCCAGACTTCACTGACTGAGAGAGAAATCAAAACCCACCAACTTAGGAATCTGGAAAACAGAAGCTAATGGTGACTGGGAGATTAAGGATTAAAAATTGGTTGTGGTTCTGAATCCCATCAAGCTCAAACGTTAAAATATGAAACCTGTAAGAACTTTAATCAGTGTATTTCAGATTTTTATGAGTATTGACATTTCTTCAGGTCATAAGAAAGACTTAGAGCCTTACTTGTAACTACCTTTGGTTGGACTTTCTTAAACTAAAAAGAGTATTTCTATTTTGCATAGTTCTCCTGACCCCAGGAATTGATTGGTGCTATGTAGTGAACCAAAGTGCTGTGGTTTGTTTAAATTAAATGATCTGGATCCTTTGAAAATAAATTGAAGGCATCATATGCATTATGTGGGCAAACCCAAAATCAGGTAGCTTAAAATGAGCATGTGTTTTGCTTGTCAACAAAAAGAAAGGCAAAAAGATGGCTTTTGTATCATAAACTATTAAAAAGGGGTTCAATACAGAGAAAAACTTGCTGGTTTTACTAGTGTGAAAGCTCTTGGTGCTGCTTATTATTATACTTTACAACGGGGGATATTGGTCTTGAAATGTTATTTTAATACACAAGAATAACATACACTAATAAATCCTTCACTGCATCAATTACAGATACTAAAGCAAAAAAAAGGAATGCTGTTGGCACAGCAGCACAAGCAGTGCATGTACTTGAGTGTAACATAGTGATGTGCTCTGATGGAGTCATTTAATTCTTACCTTTTTTATAGCCATCACCTATTATTGAAGAACTTTTCTGTCTCACTAAAGACATCTAAACACATTAGTAAAAAATAATTTCCTTCTGAAAAGCCTCTAGAATAGCAACAGTTTTGTTCTGTCATTTCTGTACTAACTGAAATTAACATGGAAATGTTTTTTAAGTGTCAGTCCTTTAGAAGTTTGATAAATTAAGCCATGGCAATATTGCAAACTTTCTTCTAAAAGATTCATTTTATAAAGAAATTAGTTCCTCCGGACAAAATTCTTCTGTGCAAAATTGTTTTTAATGTATTTTCAAATATGTAATTAACCCTAGGAATTCAAGGAACACAGAAGTGTACAAAAAATGTACAGACATTTAAAACTAATACTGCACAGTTAATACAGAATGACTTAGAAAAAATAAGATGCAGGGATTAATCTATGGAATACTCTGAACCAGGGCCACTTCTAAGAAAAGGTCTGCAGTACATTCCATTCAATTTGCTTTGGAAAACTTTTTCCCTCCTGCCCCCCATATGAAAGGTGATCATGTTTTCATGAGTAAAATAATAGGATCACCAATCATAAATTGGGTTCCATTGGCACACCCTGTGCTAATGGTAACTTGAGTATTTTTGGAGGAAAGAAGTAGCTGCATTGACATTTGATAAAATCTTTTCAGCATATATAATTTTTCTTGTGTGTGTAATACAGATCAGTTCACTAAATATAATTTTTATGTTCAATTTTTTATAATATATTAATTTACATCTTAAGGCAAAAAAAAAATCTTGGGATATTTTGGTACAGCAATACAGGTCTTAAATGGATAGACTGGGCAAATGATTCAGTAAGACAGTAGCCAAAATAGTAATTCCTCTTTATCCAGCAATTGTGTGATGACCTCTGAGGGATCCTGTCCAGTTTTAGGCTTCCAGGTGTATGAAAGGGACACCACCAGGATGGCTGTGGCTGCAGCATGGCAGACGAGAGGCAATGAAAACTGGATTTGTTCAGTCTTTTAGAAGTGAAGACTTAGGAGAGAGGTCTCATTATCCATGTAGTTCTTCTTGCAGGTGTACTTGGATAGAGCAAGATGTAATGGACACAAATCAGAATGCAGGAAATTCAGATTAGATGTTAGGAAAAAACCCTCGAACAGCCTTTCCCAAGCAGCTGAGGATTCTTGTCTTTGCAGATACAACTCAAATTCACTGAACTGGACCTTGCTTGAGCAGGGGTTTAAGACAAGAGTTGCTGTGACATTCTCTTGTTTTACAACTCCCCAGTTCTTTGCAGAGAAGTCCATTAAATGGTGGCTTTTAATAATGAATGAAGAAAAGGATAGAGTTAAAACTTAACCTGAAATTTTTTCGTTTGTTGTTTGATATTAGATGTCAGCAACAAAAATATTACAGTGGGGATGTGAAATACTTATAATTGTCTCCTTTGAAGAGAGGTTTGTTTGAACAATTTAGGTTTCCGTGAATTTGTTCTTGATGATGTGGTTTGTTCAAAGCTCAATGAAGTTTATTCCTTTTAGTCGATGTTGTTTATAGATGCATCTATATGCATGGAAACGAAGGCTGTGTGACATGCTTGCTTTGTCTACCACTGTTTTTTAAAGTAGAGATTCGAACCTTGTTATTTTTGGAAAGTTGAAAAAAGGTCTTTACAAAGCATATGAAAGTGTCCTTGGAAAAAAAATGAGAACTTCCTTTTGAAAGAAACAATTTCTTTTCTTGAAAATAATATCTTCATGCACCTTTATTCAGTGAGCTAATATAGTTAAATTCAAGTTGTTTGATTTTTCAGGTACTCTAATTAAACATTCTTGACTTCTGTGATTTCATAATAGCTCACTTTCAGATGTGTGCTCTCAAGCTCCTTCTGCTTTAGTGTCTTTTGAAATGTAAAAGGACGCATGAGGAAGTCAAATCCACCAGAAGCATTTTCTTTTCACCTTTTTTGTCTTTCTCCTTAACTCCTTTTTCTCGGGAGCTGGAGGATCAGGTGGTGGCTTCTGAGGTGAAGCTGAAGCTGGATTTTGCTCTGCATTGTCCAGTGTTTCCAAAATCTGATGAAATCTTCCTTCTTGTTGTCTGAAGTCATATTCTACACTATGGAAAAGAATTGAGAGACCTATGCTAGTAAGTGAGAATTTCCCCCTTTGAAGAACATATCAGTGGCTGCTTCCCTTATCAGAATAACTTGGTATTATTCAGTGATACAGCCTGGGCTAAACACAAGGGGTTTCTGCCTTGAAAATAAGTTCACCTCTTAATTTTTTTTTGAGCCAAAAATTTTACTTCATGTGAGTTAAGAACTCCGATATTGTGCCCAAAGTGATGGGACAAAAATGAAAATGTACTAGGATGACCTTTCAATACATTTTATTCAAAGGTCAGATTTTGATCCCATAATCTAACAGTCATATGCTCATAATGAAAAACTCTCACATGCTTAACTTTGTTAAATGTGAGTGTCTCCTACTAGGACACAGGCTAGGAACAAAAATATATGAAATTAAGCCAATATGTAAGACTTTGAGATAAATGGTGTTAGTTAAGACGAAAGTAGAACTCATTTCCTCAATTGAAAGCCCTAATTATTATTGATGTCAAACAAGAGCCAAGATGTTAATTAGATAACAGCAGATGAGTGCATAGAAATAAATGTAAGGTTCAAAAGAGTCAGTGTGGACAGGGATTAAGCAGCATTGTATGTATTTGCCTTATTTCAATCATCTCTTCTGGGCAGGAGAGTGACTTGTATCAGCCATGTCTGCTGTGAAGGCTTTAGGGGAGAGTGGAAAGGTTGTACTTCCCATGATGGGAGGAAAAGAGCATCATTTAAGGGGGTTGGGATGTCACTTCAAGGCCCTGAAGCTGATTTTGGCACTGATCAGAAGAAATCTGTAAAGTTAGTAAGTGTGCAAGTCTTTAAAAACACTTAATTGTATTTTTATATAAAATCTATAAGCATCATTAAATAGTATATTAAAATTAACTAGAAGATTGTTTCCCTTAATTGATGTGTCTTGAGACTTTTCATGAAGTAATATAACTCAATGGATAAAAAGAAAACAGGAGGATAATTTTCATTTAGAAAAGAGTAGAAGGATCTCTTGAACAAGAAGCAATACATAATAAATATAAAAAAACCGGAAGGAAGTAATATAAAATCAGTGCCTCTTGCATTTCATCAGCTTATTACTAAAACTGCAACTTAATACCTTTCAATATTCACAGGCCAAGGGCGCTGGAGAAGGAAATGTTGGGTTTATAGAATATGTAAGGGTAGCATCTGCTCATATTCCTTTTCTCCACCCTTCTTCAGAGTTTTTAATTTAATGTTAGAGATATCATCTCCAGAGGCAAGAGGTCAATTCAGTCTTCATTTAATACTGCCCATGATAACAGGTTTTGGTTGCTACTTGCATTTGTTTATTACAATACAAACATTTCTATTACACGGTCTAGATGGAAAATCCCAAGCCTGGAATCCCTGCTGGGTAGTTAATAAGGCTGAATTTACAGTCACTGTTAGGCTGAAAAGCCCTTTATTACTTTAGTGATCAGTGTAATCCTCACGGGGATTTCTGTGAGATTAATGCATTGTTTGGCTCAGGGACTGTGTGTGATAAAGATGGTTCAGTGACAGCAACCAGGCACCCAGCATGTGCAGGGCTTGCATCAGTGAGGAGTGAGGGTCTTTAAGAGCAGGAAAACTGGGAGCCAGATAAAACACTTGATTTTATAATCACAACTGTGATGCTGTCTTAGGGGAAAATACTTGCATGGACATTTCAGGCCACATGAAACACAGGAATTGCACGTGTCTGTTTGGAGCAAACACTGACAACAATTGCTTCTTTCAGAATATTGTCTAATGAACTTCAAATATTAGTCACTCAGAATGCTTTTTTCATAACCACATCCTGTGGAACACCTCTGTAAATCAAAAACTGATGTTTCCTTACTGTTTCCTCTTTGTCTCTTAAAAGTAGAAACTTTTTAGAGCACCTGTGTTCCGTACACGTACCATTAATCATTGCAGTGTGAGCCTCCAGGCACTGTTATTGTTCAAACTACCTGGTAAATCAAAAGGCCCCCTGAATTTTTTCTTGCTTCCACTGTTCTTTCCTTTGAATGATGGTGCTTGTTGTTCAAGGTCTATCCTGCACTGAAACCACGTAAACTTAAAAATGCAGGGTATTTATCCAAAGAGAGAAGGCATCCTGTGGTCAAGGGTGCTCTGTATATAAATTCTAGGGAGTGACCTGTTCATGTCTAGTCCCACAAAACCCAGAGATTGTTTGTTCAGAGACCACGATCAAGTAAAGGAAATCACTTTTTAATTATTATTATTATTTTTTTTTTTTTTTTTTTTTTTTTTTAATGGATACAGTCTGTGCTCTTGGATAAGTCATGTAACTTCCCAGGGTATCCAGGGGGCTGTGAAGAAGACCTACAGCTTTGTCTCGGGGGAGCTGTGGTGTTTGATTTGTGACATGTTAATCACTTGGAAATTTCATTACCAGAGCTTTAGGACATCAGTATGGGACTGAGTTGCATGTTGAACAATGGGTTCCAGTGCTGGGTCTAGTTTATTAAGGTCTTTACCAAATTTGGTTCATGCAGAACATGCAGTGGGAAAAACACTTCCATGTGAGTATTTTCTATTAATTATTTCCATTAAAAAAATAAAAGTTATAGTGATTACAAACTGTTGAAGATAATGGTCTGCCATGTTCTTTGAAATGAAGGAAAAGTTTTCAGCCTCAAAGAGAAATTCTCTTACTCTTTATTTTTGTAAAGGTAATCAAGTAACCCAAGGTGTGGGTTTTCTGCCTCCTAACAGAGCTTGCAGAGATTAGATAGTGTCTTTCTAAATTCCCTTGCTGAGTGGACAAGGTACATGTGCAGTACAAGCAAGACTTTGTACCTGCTGGCTTTGGGGTTGATGTCTGGACAGCTGAAGGCTCTTACAGTGTGTTTGTACAGACACAGCATTTGAAACCTGTGCAGCTCCCACAACACGGCCCTGAAAAGCTTTCTGGCCATAGGAGTTTAGAATAAACTGCACTTTAAATCTGAAGTAGCCTCCACTCAAATTGCACTCTCTGAAATTAATAACAGCTGAGGTGAAAATGTGGGAATTGTGGGTTTGTTTTGCAGGTTAACATGAACTGTAGCTGTAGCTCAACAGCATTCAGAGAACTGAGAGTTCATCTTTTCCAAGATCTAAAGTTATTACAGAAACCCTAGCTTTAAAAATGTACCACACAGAGGAATTTCATCATCAGAAATGGCATCACAGGTTTTCAAAGCATGCCAGTAATAACACTGGGAAACTTTAGAGGGAAATTTGTGTTTGAATTCTCCCAAGTCCAGTCCTCTTTTCCTTTCAGCTAACACCACTGTGAATTGTTTTCTGCTTGGGGAACAAACCAAGCACCTCATACAAACCGCTTGGTCTTTTCTTAATAACTGGCTTAGTCGCAGTGGAGACATTTTAAAGGTGTGAGCAAAACAGTTTTGTGCATCTGGGGGGTGTCCAAGCAGCACAGAACTGTGGGAGGGAGCAGGGTACCTGTAAATGATGCACGCCGTGTTCTGGCAGGTGCTGCAGTTGTTGAGGTCCTGCCCAGTGTGGTAGAAGTTACGCCTGGAACAGACAGCAGTTGGTGAGATGTGGAGTTACAGACACAAGAACAGAGCTCTGAGTCTTCCATGAACAAAAGCCATTCTATTCACCACTTCTGTGAGCCCTACTAAAAATTCTAGTATCAAATTCTAAGGTGGAAGTTTTCTTTAAAAACGCACAAACCCTTGAGCACAAACCCTATGAGCCTTGCCTTGCACCTTTCCCATCTCATGCTGTTAAGAGTTGTTTGTTGGTTCTTGCGTGAATACTTGTTATGAAAACATTTAGACGTGAGACTGCTTCCAACAAACACACTTTCAAGTATTTGAAAATCCCTGCAATTTGCAGGGAATCAGTCTGATTATGCTTTCCAGTCTTCCCTTTTCATGTTTCCTTATTTGAGTATAACCAAGTCAGATTTTTACTGCTAATAAGTTACAAATGTGTAGCATTAAGAAAACAAGAAAAGTGAATTTTCATGCTTAACACTAGCTAGAGCTGAAATATTTTTATGATGGAGAGATCTGCATTAGAAACAGGTTGAGATTGGTGGCTCATTATGTCTGAAGAAAGTGTAACACTTACATTTAACAAATTTTATTTGAATTAGGGGAGATCAGTTGGTACCAAAATAATTTTCTGATTGTTTTGGGAAAAATGGGAGTACTTCATGTGTGTTGTTGTGTAATCAATAAAAGTGCTTGAACATTCAGTGAGATGTATCTGCCAAGGTGGATTAAAGCTTCTCATTGAATCTCAGAGTGACACTTCAAGATATTTAACATTTTTTTTCTTTTCACCCATGTGGTAACTGAACAGAAATTGATTATAAATATTGGTGGATAATCTGACCATGCTTCACTGCAAATTAGTCTTTGCTATGGGGAGATCCACAAACATAATTGAAACTTAGGTTCTCCCCTAGAGAGCTGCATGCAGGGGAGAAGGAGTGGGTGTTCTTTTCTGTCACTTCCGAAGGAACCACAGTCTGGATGAGGATTACAACAGAGAAATGACTGCTTAAGCTTGAGACATACTTGGATCCCTGCCTCAAATCTTGCCTCTTACCTGAATTTTTGGGGTTTGGAGTGTTGTAAATGTTTTTTGCATTTTTGCTGTTAGTCTGTCTACGTGGATTTTTTCTCTTGTGTTTAGGCTATTACAAATTTGGTGCCAGAAAATCATATGGAACAAGTCTTTGAGGGAGGGTAGCTGGAGCTGAATTGTATGGGGAAAATGTTAGATAGAACAAGAATTTATGTGGGAACAGTGGAAGCTAATCAAAGTATTTTCATGCTAACAGCCAGATGGATATTACTGGTTAATATTTCAAAATAAAAAAAGGTAATATGTATGGAGGAAAATCACATGCTAACTTGATTTACATTATTTTAAAATTTTTAATGAGTATAAATTCTTATTTGAATTGTGAGTTGGAATGTTATTCAACAGAAATACAAGTTAACTTCAATTCCAAGCTAAAATACTTGGAAAAAGAAAAAATTCTTCAAAATAGACTTTTTCTTTTTTTTTTTTCCTTCAGAAGTTGTAAGAAATTTGGAGTATATAAGTGATGGCCTCTGTTATTTCTATGCTGAGAGTTCTGCCCACATGGGAACAAGGGCAAAGCCCTGCTGCTGGGTGGTGTGAGCACGGCACAGTAATGCTCTGGGCTCTTTCTGCAACTGCGCCTACACAAAACCCTCAGTGCAGCCTTCTTGTTGGGGTGTTTGCACAGTTTGTGGAAATGTGGAATATTACCTGATTTGGTCATTACTGTGATCAGTAAATACAACTGATACACATGATCTAATTTTAAAATTAAGAGTGGGGTTTTGCACGCATGAGTGATTTATCTACATGCATGAGAGGCCTGTGCTAAAGACTAAATTTGTGGTAGCATAGTCTCTTCACATTCTTTTTTATTTAAAAAGTGAAATGAAACTTTCATTCCCTTGATTTATTTCTGAGTTTTTCAAAGATAAATTGTTTGAAGGATATACTACTTTATAACAAAACAGAATTTTAAAGCATGTCCTAGATGCAAGTAAGAGATTCTGTTGATAGTTTGGAAAGCTCTATTAGGATATTCTGAAACCTGTTTTGAGCATAAAAATATTTAAAATTCTATTTTAACTTTGTCCAATCTTTAGACATTAGTTGCATTTATGGTACTAGTATTATTTATAATGCATAATAATGCATGAATACTGCTTGCAGCCTTGGCACAGTCCCTTTGCCACCATGCTGACAATAAATACAGGGTTTTTGCATTGTTATGGGGGTGAGAAGGGAGCCACTCTGAAACCTGAGAGTCTGAAGTGAGTTCTTGCTGACAGCCTTCACACGCTCTGTCCTTAGTTCTCAGTCTGGCAGTCTGTGTGTATCTGACCTTGCCATGCTTTGAACACCCCAAGTCTAAATGAAAAAGGGAGTTGTTAAGCTGGGTCTTGCACTGGATTTTGTAAAGGCAGTGTCAGCTAAAGCCAAGCTGTGAAGGGACTTGCTTCTCTGCTGAGGCCAAAATACCACAAAAAGAGTGTAAGATACATTTTTGCAAGCTCATCTTTAAATATCAGAAGAGCTGTGTTTTTCAGTAGCAAAGGTTAAAAGAATGCTAACATCTACTTTACATTTCTGATGAATTAGTAATATTAAAAATGAACCATACCCTTCACTGAGGGCTCTGGATTTTTCCAGGTCTTGGATTACATTCAACAGGACTTTAATCTTCTCCTGGTTCGACTGCAAGGATTCCTCTACAGACTGCAGCCTGCCTTGTAGGGCACAGAGTTCTCCATGTGCCAAGTGAATTTGATTTATTTCGTTAATCTCATTGCTTTGTGGGTTTATTTCGTTCCTTGGTGAATAAGGCTTCACGTGAAATCCTTCTAAACAGCTGTTACACTGGGAAACATCTGAGTGGGTGGAATTTTTCTCGATTTCAGTATTACATGACAGACATGGTTTTGATGCATTACTGCTGGTCAGTGACACTGTTGGGCAGTCGTCACTTGGTAACATCACGCAGCTGGAATCTGACTTGTGCTCTCCTGCCTGGTAACAGTCTCTGAGGAAACAAGGAGACGAGCTGTGATTTGATGGGGGTGACAGTGGAGTAGTTTCCTTTCTGCTGGCATCTTTACTGGCTACAGGCTGCTCAGAATTGCTTTTCTCCACTTCACGAGCAGCAGAGTGGGGGTTACATTCACTGCAGTTCATGGAATTGCTTAGGCAAGGCTCTGCTCTTTCAGAATCAGATGACAGTGTGCTGTTTTCATGACTTTCATTGCTGTTGATGACGGTAGAAGAATGCAGTGAATTACTTGAAGCTATGGTTGTCTCTGGTGCATCCAGGGAAGCGTTTCTGTCTTGTGGGAAACTCACATGAATGTATTCAGGCACCTGTGTGGACGCAGTTGTCTTGTCTGACACTGAGAAATCATCTGAGTACCTCGGTCCATTGCGTTGTGCTTTTGATGACCTTTGGCCCAAGCCCACCTCACTACTCCTGCATCCATCCTCCAAGTGATCACTTATCCTCAAGTAGCAGAGCTCTGAGGACACAATGTCTGCTTCACAAAGGCTGCCATTTACCTGGATAGAGCTTGCAGGCTCCGCTGGCATTTCTGTTAGTGAGTTGCTTACTGTCAGCTTTTTCCTTTTAAAAATTGGGAAGTGTTTCCTGAGGCTGGGAGATGTCTGTATGGCAATATTCCGAAGCCCCTTCTGAGCCCTTGGAAAAGTTGGAGACCGAGTTAGCAAAAAATTGTGATCCCTAAATATCTCTGTTTTTCCAGTTGAGAATGCTGTGTCTCGGGCAGGATTAGCTTCCAGCTCTGCCTTGGTTCTGACACCATCATCCTTGAAGCGAACTTGCTGGGATTTGGTCCTGCGGTGCTGGGGGTGTCTCATAAAATCTGCTGAGTCCAGACTGTTCCTTTTCAGTAGCACTGGTCGCATTTTCATGTTTTGCTGGGCCATTGAATCACAATTTAGAGTCTGTAAGTAACGTGTTTCTTTGCGACCCATTTCATTTGACATTTGACCTGTATATTAATATTGTTCCTAAGATACAAATGAGCACCTTAGTCCTGGAGCTTATCATTCTTCTCCTTGTTATTATGTATATTTTCAACTGGCATGTTCTCTTTAGTGATCCTCTTTCAAATTTAATTGCTAATTAGACCAAAACTAAGATAAATTAAATATAAAATTTAAGGAAAGATTTCTTGTAGCTCGGGAATGCAGAAATCCTTTTACCTGGAGCTAACATGGTCTTTTTATTACAAAATTGAAACAGGCTGTTTCAGTACACTAATTTAAAGGTAAGGTTGAGTCTATGGCTTTCCTGGAGGCTCTCATTTGATAGCAGCTCTCCATTAGGGATCCAGCTTTTCTTTTCTGATGGACCAATCACATGTGTTTTATTTGCATGTTGTCTAAACAAGCATAATAACTTTTGGGGGCATTTTCATTTCTGATGCATAGTTGTACTGATGGAATATATTCATTAATGCCGAACTGAATTGCTTTCTTTAGAGATAGTTTTTCTTCCTCGGCCATCTTTTTAATGTCCAATTGAAACTAATCTTCCCAAACTGGTAAGGAAAATGCCACCACTTATGACCAGGGCAAAATGCAGCACCCAGTGGGATTCCGAGAGAAAAGTTATTGATGCGTAGCTGTCACTGCTGTTCTTGCAAACACAAGGCAGATCTTATCCAAGGGGTTGCCTCAGTTCTCTAAACAGGACAGAGGTCCAGGCTCAATAACCAGAAAAAGCAGAAAAGCAGAAAGTGTTTCCTGAAAATAAAAAGACAACAATTGTACCTGAGCAAACTGGTAAACGGGGTGATTTTCTTCTGCTGTCTCCTAGTCACCTTCCATTGTCACTGCTTCTGGAACTTTGGCAAGGAGATGCTTGTACAGAAACTGAAAAATGTTTTAGAATGTTGAAGTGGCTTAAGTTTTTTCATATGAAATACAATGCTCAAAAAAAAAAAAAAATATATATATTTATATACAACAGATACAAAATATCATTTTGAATATGGTCCCAAATGTCAGATTTGAAAATGGCCATTAAATCCTGTTATGGATGAAATATCCAAAACTGAACAATACAAATGTGAGTTCTTAATGTGGAGACAAGTTGAAGTTTGAACAAAACTCAGATTTTTTTTTTCTTTTAAAAGTTGTTATTTTTCAAGTGTTCAGATTTGAGTGCAAGATTGCAGCTAAATTCCAAGCACAGTGGTAATTTACTATTAATCCTGCTCCCTGTTAATTCACTGGTCATTTCATTAGCCTTACTACTTCCATTAGCTCAGAACCTTTTATTTAAGCATTGCACAGATTTTACCATATTTCATTTATAAGAATGGAGGAGATGGGTGCAGTGGGAAAGATCTTGTTACAGAATATAGCAAACTGTTATGTAGCATCAGGTAACATTTAGGCACTGTAATATAATTTAAGCAAAGTAATAATGTGATATTACTCTATTATAAAGTTTTATAAGAAAATGAGTGTTGGATTATGTCACTGCAGAGACAAATGTCACCTAAGATATTAAGGAAATGAATATGTGCATTAATACCAAATTTTACTTGTGTGATAGGCATGAAATCATGGGAATCTCTGCACTGATTGTGCACTGGAAACAAGAATCACAGTAAACAAGTCCAGCAGTTTCTGCAAACAACATTCTAGTGCCAAGTTCTGAGTTCTCATTTCACCCACTAATTACCAGAGAGTTTTAACGATTTTGTTTGAGAATTTATCCAAATATTGCAGCAGCATTCTCCCCATCACAGCTGCTGTGCTCCAGGCAGATGGACTACTTTAAAAGTTATACTTGCCCAATTAAATTCCAAAAGAAGCTTTAGAAAGCTAATCCTTTGTGTTTTAAATAAAAGTAAAAAGCCCGTAAGGGTTTTTATGAGAGCTCTCTCCTTTGGCTGTAGAGGCATTTGAGCTACATTCCTGTAATTTGAAAATTGCTATTTTAACTCTGTTGATTTTTAGCTACCTTGTCATCCAATACTCTGGGTTTACTATGAATTGTGGTGAACATTTTGGTGCTGTTGTTTACATTAAATCAAGCTGGAAGAAAAAAAAAATATAGCTAGAAATGTTCAAATATTTGGATTGGAAACCCAGACTGGTGAATTTCAATGAGTTATAGGTGTCTGTGCTTGAGTTAATAAATCAGTGCAACATTGCCAATTACTATGTTCAAATAACATTTTCCCTTGCCCAGCATCTAATTCTTCATTCTTTCCTGACACAGCAATTTGAAGTTCATGTTTTGCTCATTTTTGACATTGACCAAAGTAGGAAAAATCCTAAGGATCCATTTCATAGAAATGCCTTCAATTTATTAATTTAACTTATTTCACTCACAAAGAAAAGATTAAATCTGTTTTCAATTAATGTCTTGCAGTGACAGTAAGAGTTTTAGTAGAAGAAATTTACTGGGGCTTCATGTTCCATGGCTCCATGGCCTCTTGTCCAGCTGTGCAGCCTTTTCCTGCCCATCCCTTCCCTGGGCACTGCCCACAGCCCCAAGGCAATGCTTAGTGCCTTGGCTGCTCTGCTCCAGGAACTCCGTGCCTCTGTTCCAGCCTCTCCACCCCCTGTTGGATGAGTGCCCCGTGAGGTGCTGATGGTTCATGTTATTTTTAAATGGTGCACATTCCATGCTCCTCTTCCCAATGTTTTGAGTATGTGAATCTGACTGATGTTGTTGCAGTTTTTTCTTTTTGGCCTGGCTGATACTGTAAAAGGAAATCTTGACTTTTAAGGTCTCTGCGTGCTTTGCACACACACCTTAGTGGTAGTAGTTACTCCTCAGTGTAAACTTATCCTTGCTCCACTGAAATTGTATCCCAGGGTGTAACAAGTGAACCCCCTGGAAAACACTCAGGTGCAAAGCCTACCCCCTCAAACAGCACTAGAACTGCTTTTCCAGTCTGGGGACTGTGGGTTTGACTTCTTAGAAATGCACACAGAGCTGAGTCAGACTGCCAGGCAGAGGAAGTTTGACAAGAAGACATAGGTATTTTTTACGTAATTTTTTTTTTCCATCTTTCCCACCTCTGCCGTCCCAATTTCTTCAAGAGAGTCAAACATATTTTTTTGGCTCATATTTCAGTTTAATGGCTGAAGCTTTGGTTTGAGAAGTGCAGATGGTAAGGATAAATGGAGATTACAGGGAATTGCATGGAGTGAAAAACCATGCAGCGACAGACAGCGGGGATTTTGGAAAAGTGCAGATGTGTGAGTGGTGTTTCTGGGGATTTTCTGCAGTTCATGGCAAAAGTTACTTACTTCACATGGTTTTCAAACTCTTTCAGCTGCATTGGACACTTCAACTTTTCATTTGACAAGTTTGTTCAAAAAATAAATGTTTTTCATATAGTAAAAATGTGTCATGTATTTTAGAATATTGCTTTTCCCTTATGCATGTGTTAAAAACAATATTTCTTGAAACAAAATGTTTGGACAGAACCTTTTCAATAAATAAAGCAACTAGGTAAAAGTTTGTGGGGGCTTTCAACAGGAAGATGATTAACGTAATTTGCCTTCCACTTTTGAGCATCCACACTTTAAATTTCCTGATTCTCTCTATGGCAGTGGGTTGGAACAAGGTGATCTTTAAGGTCCCGTCCAACATGAACTGTTGCAATTCTGCGACAGGTGACAGCTGTAATAACTGTAAGATAATTTATTCCAACTCAACAGTTTTCTGTCATGTCTGATTTGTGGTTTGTCCTGTAGAATACAGATTTTCTATGGTGCACATTTGATGGACATTTGCAGTTTAGAGAGGCAGCTTGCTGTATTTAATTATGATTTGTATTTGATAATGAGCTGTTTTCTAGGTGGGAGATTCTCAGGTTCTAAGAAATCTGTGTGAGTCTCACTTTCCCTTCATGTTGCAAATCTTTCCAGGGTTCCTAAACTATTGCTGGGATCAGAGGCTGCATGTGGGGGCAGCTGTGAACTGAGTGCTTGTCAGTGGCTGCAAACAGCCTGGCCACTGCAGAGCTCTCCTTCTATGCAAGTTCATTTTTCAAAACAAATAATTAATATCTGAAACGCACCATTTTTAGTTAACAAGTCCAAATTAAGGCTTTAAGTGTGTTGGTTTGGATGTTGCTTTTGTTCCACTTCATTTTCTGTCTCCATCAGAAACTTCAGCAATAGCTGTTGGCCAAGCTGCTTAATTTAGTCATAGCTCTTCCTTGCATAAAAGCCATGTTGGGTTCTTTTCCTCAAAATAATGAGAGATGTTGAGGATAAGTTTAGATTCACTTCTGAAATCCCTGGAGACTGCAGTGAAACATACCTCACCAGCTAGCACGGAGAGCTAGAGATGGATTTGAAACCATTGGAACTGGATGATGCTGAAAATTACCTCTTTTTCCTGTCCTTCTTTCTTGCAGAGGGAAATGGATTGAAATGTGCTCAGAGCTGCAGAGGAACTGCATGCAAGGAGGCCTCTGAAGGGAATATTTTCAGATGAAAATGGGTGACAGATGCAGAGCCTATAACGTAGAAACAATCCCCCAGAAGTGCAAATTTGCAGCTTGTTGTGATACACAGGAAAAGCTGGCAGGGAACAGGAAAGAGGAAACTGCTGAGAGAGATTTTAAATGGCCTCTGTGTACAGGGGCCTGTTGTTGATCACAACAAGGAGTCTTATTGCTTTGGGTCCCACAGAACAAAGCACAAAGCTATTTATGAAAGTAAATGTGTTTATCATAAGAGATGGAGTAATTTGTGGAAATAGTTTTGTACCTGGAGTTTTCTCCAGTGCTCAGCTTGTCTAGTGTAATATTCTTCTATTTCTTACTCTAATTGGGCAGTACACAGAATATCTGTTTCTGTTGGTGAGTGTGGCTACAGAGGAGTTCTCTGGATGCTCCTGGGTGTGCTCAGTTTTCCCCTACAGCAGTGGCTTGCTAATGCTGAAGGAACTTTGCTTGAGCAAAAAGGGCTGAAGAAGGCAAGAACTTTTTACAAATCCTGCTGGTGAGTTTTGTAAGCCACCTCCAGGTGGGATCAAGGTGACTGGAGAAGAGGATCTAAGAGAGATGAGGAATACAGGGTAGGATGGAAGCTTCTGTCCTCAGAAAGGGAACATTTCAGTGATGGAAGAGATTACAGGATTTTGTCTCTGATTAATTTTACAGCAAGATCTGAAAATTTCTTCAGGTTGGTGAGACTGGGTAGAGAAGATGCTGTGATATTTACTGCAGCAGAAAATGGACTTAGCTAAGCAAGTTTTAGGGATGAAAATTGAGTGTGGTTTGCCTATAATTTGATTGAGATGATGCAATGCCATTCCACATGAAGTGCTGAAGATGCACTAAGAGATAAAACCATGAGATCTTATTTCTGAAATAACTCTCAGAACCATGGTACTTGAAATTCCCTTATTCTACTTTAATAAAAATAAAAGTTCTTTTCCTTTGAAAAGATTATAGATTCCATTTTCTCTGTCAGAAAAAAAAAAGTCTTCATGGATTAGAAAACATTTTTATCTCAGTATTTCTTCTGGAGCATATGCTGGAAATTGTTTGTGCAAGGTTTAGTGTCAGGAGATAAGATACAACTCCTTATTCACATTAAGAGGGAAGCCTTTCAGTCACATATTTATATACAGACACAAGTTGGATTTTTTTTTTCAGTGTTAGTTTGCAAAGATGAGTGTACTTAAAACTGAGAAATTTCTCTTGAAGAACTGCTTGAATGCCTACAGGGAGAGGGAAGTTATCCAATGTGACAGGCTGGTGAGCTGGAAAGTGTCCAAATAGCTGGTTCACAGCACAAAATTTCAGTGCTCTTCCTTGTAGAAATCTTATCAGTTGAAAAAATATTGCTAAATGCTTGATGTTTGTATCAAAGTGTGCATGCATTTTACACTTTAGATTAGTGTAGGTTTATATTCAGGCTTGATGAAATATTAGCAGAGCTATATGTAGATCTGTAGGTAACCTGTGCATAGGCAGGTTTGCACCTTGTGCTGCTTTGTAGGCCTCAGCACTTGCTTAGAGACAGATTAGTTCATAAAAATGACCTTTTGAACTTTCTCTTTGGTTGTCAATTATATTGACTATGCCTGTTAAAACAGCAAAACTATTTTTTCCCAAGTAGCAAGCTTAAAAGCTGCATTTTCATGATTCCTGTGTGACAGGTTGCCACTGCCCAGCACCTTTTTCCTGTTGAGACTCTGCTACAAGAAACACCATTTAAAACCAGTATAAAGTGCTTGCTAAAGACTGTGACTTCAACACTGGAGCTGTTTTCATCATTACAGTATTTATTTAATTCTAAAAAACAAGTTCTGAGTGTACTTGCTGCAGCCCCTTAGCTTTCAGTTGGTTTCTGGGGTTTTTTTCCAATAAATTTATCACTTTGGATCAAGAATGACATGGCAAAACTGCATGCAAAGGTATTTAGCAGTGTGCTGCGCTGCAGCTGTGTGGAATGCCTCGTAAGCACTGAGTGTTCAGTTATGATTCTTTAGGATTTCCAGAACTTTTTTTACTGCCCCAGTATGTGGGAGTTTCAGTAAATGTAAGGAGTCAACTGTTACTCTCACTTGTGTCACAAACCTGGGTATTTGGGGAAGCAGTGAGAGAGGAAACCACACCAAGGTCTCACTGAAATACATTGTCCCATGGCTTCTGTTCCCTGTGGAAGTACTGGAACCTGAGTGGGAATATTGTGCCAGCTCTCATCGTGGTAACAGGGCTGGAATTTAAAATTGCATCTTGAGGCTTTTTTACTTGTGATCCTCCAGACCAGAGAATGACATCATGAATGTGAGTAAGTGGATATTTTGTCCTCCAGAGATGTATTTTGTGTACTCAGCTGAATGCACCTGGCTGTGCCTCTTCCTGGATGCCGGTTTTGAAAAATATTTTTGGTGTGGGGGAATTGAATTATGGGAGCTCAGACTGGGCTAGCAGCAGCTGGCTGTCAGTAAGTGCAGGAGAGACTGGAATTGTGCTTATTGGCTTTGGCAGGGTGTCTGCAGAGACTGACACTTCCCACAGGCTCCCAAATTCTGGCACAAAAAGCTACAGGTGGAGGAGAATTGGAGGATGGCATACAACGATCTGGGGACGACTCTGAGAAAATCTCTGATCTGTGATGGCCACGGCTGTTTTCAGTGTCAGAGGAAGATTTTCTCAGGCTTTATCACTCTGCAGTGTGGTCAGCTCAGTCAGTCTGATGCCTTGGCGCATCTCTTCTTTGAATGATTGCAAACTGAAGCTGTGATGATTGGCAGTAAGGTTGGTAGTTCAAGTTCTTGGGTGAGTTCTGTTTTATTCTATCCTCAACCTGTCAGGAGCCAGAACTATCCATTCTGGAGGGGGATTAGTGAGGAGTAGAGCAAGAGAGAAACCTCTGTTTATTTTGAGTCTCTGCTATAAGTAATTTTATATCAAAATACACCAGCCTGCTGGTGTTGGAGAGTTCAGTCATGTATTTTGAGGGGTTACAGTTAAATGGAGGAGAATTGCATGATAAATCTTTGCCTGTCTGTTCTCTTCTGACTTTGCAGTTGCAAATTTTAGTTCTGTTTCATATCATCAATAGTGCAGGCATTAAGGAAATTAAAAGTTCAGTTTTGTAAGACTTACTATTTGGTAACAACACAACTCTTGGTATCATGACCATCTATTTAACAACTCAGTAGCTTCATGTTGCAATAGAATAACAGGAAGGGAAAACACAGGTATGTTTTACTTGTGTCTGGTCTGTTGTGCAAATCTTCTCTTTAAATCCATGAGAAAGACAGCAGGTTTATTCTCTTCTATGAGCATTGTAAAGGTAGTTTTTAGATTTGTGTTTTAAGTCTGCTTCACCAACTTATCCATAATTCTCTGTGACTTTATTCTGTCAATTTACACACCACTTCTGCCCTGTATATTTAAACAGTCTGCAACTTAATGTTGTTTGGGAGGTGCACAGATTATTATTATGCAGGGCAGGTGCCTTTACATTTGAATTGTAGCATCATTATTGCCTGACTACCTTTTCTAAAGGTTGAGAGAACTTGCTTTTGAAAAGCCTTGTTTTTTGTGAGGAGAGGATTTGAAAGAATCCCACTTCAGTAAATTATTTATAGCCTGAAAAATAATGTAGCCTTACAATTGCTCTCCAAGCATTGCACGACTCCCCATGTAAGGAGCACCAGGAAAATGAAAGTTTCTCTGCAGCTCATGCTTTGACAGAGACACCCATTCTAAGTTACAGCATTATTACCATGTGTAGCATTATTTTATGTTATTAAAATATTTATGGTTAGATACTGGTTTTTCTTCAAAGCAATAGAATAAAAATTCAGTCAAAGCTTGTCCCACTGGGGTAAGACAAACAACTGTCTAATTTGGTTTTTACACTTTATTCAAATAATATTCTTCTATTTTTTTTTTTTCTTTTTTTTGGTGGTTACTGCTGGTTTGGGGCAGATTATGAAAGCTAAAATTGTCTCAGTACTAACAGGTACCGAGGAATGCTGGAATATGGAACGTTCAAAAAAATGCCAAGCAACTTTTTCTCCTGGTATTTAAAAGAAAACGTGTGTTTCTTCTTTATCCAAAGCTTGTTTAGTTTCTCATGAAGTTGGAAACAGTCTGAGTTACAAAGGGACCAGATACTTGGCTGGAACTCAAATGCCCCTGATGACTGAAGGGCTTAGGTGACATGTTAAAAAACCTTAAAACTAAAAGCATGAATTTACAGTTTTTCTATCAACCTTGTAACTAATTGTTTCTCTATATTCAGCTCTTAATCTTGATAATATTTGTTGTTTCTTAATATTCAAGAAATATTAATGTAAATAATTTCTTAAATCTGTAAATTCTCCACGTAGAGAAACTGAGACTCTGCAGTTTGAGGTTATTGTTGGAGAAGCCACAATGCCCCCAGGTTAAGGGCTGAGATTCAGTAGCTAGGGGTCTTTGACACAGAGCATAACTCCTATAGAAACAGAGGATGAGGGAAATGCTGTGAAACTCTGGGGTCTTAGGAGAAGGAACTAGTGCATGTAGTGAGATGATAATTATGATATTTGAAAGGAATTCAATCCCATGGCAGAAAAAGTGAGATGATGACACTTTATTTTGCGTTGCAATGGGGAGAGAGAGTGATCTGGTAACACACTAAAGTATCACAGAGATATGTTTATGTCCTCCTGGGCACACTTAGAATCATGGATCTTGTGTCTGGTCTGTCCTGGAACATGTCCAAAGAGCAAAGGGGCAGTCATGGTTTACAAAAATAAATCACAAAAGTGTAGATAAACATTTCACTCTCCTCTTGGGAAAGGTGATGCTTCACCTTGTTGAGTTTCTGAGATGGCACCAAAGAGGGAGGGAGGTGACCCTTTGATGACCTTCTGATGGTCACTAAGGGAAAGATGAACATCTCTGGACATTCCAAGGGCTCTGAACCCTGCTGGAGAAATGAACATCATCTCTGGGCAACACAAGCTCATGTCTCAATGATGTCAAGGGCAAAACAAAAGCCTGTTTTTTTCCTTGCCTTTCCCATTCCAGGTATTTCTCAATATTGGTGCCTTATAACTGATTTTATACCTTGTAAAAATTCAGATTTATTTTTGGCTTACAAAGTTCTATTTAGATAGTCAGAGAAGTTAATAATTGATGATGTGTCTAATAAATCTGCAGTGTCCTGAGCTGTGTGGCACCTGCTTGTCACTCAGGCTTGGGGTTTTTGTTATTCAGTCTTTACTGAGGCTGGCAGTTTGAAGAAGCCCAGAAGTTCTATTTGGGAACTGCAATAAGCCTAACTAAAAGGCTGCATGGAAATAAGTATCTTCAAGAATTTTTGTATGCTCAAATTATTTTCCCACAAGTGAGGGCAATTAATTTCAAAGAAGACAGGAGATAGAAGACATGCAGCATTCTGTACAAATTAATAGAAACTTCAGTTCCTTGTGTTTTGAAATCTGAAGTCCTTTGAAAGTAATATGTAAGTTAATTGCATTGCAGATGAATATTGACTCACTTTCCCTGTACTTTCTGATCCTCTTCTAAGCATAAGAATGCAGAATGGCCAAAGTAATTGAGTATTTTACATGATTGTATCATCTCCAGTTGGAGAATAAAAGAGCAATCTCTGAAGTAGTTACATAGTATGGAATATGGCCTGCCCTGTCTCAGGAACAAAGATGACCTTTCTTCTTTTTTGTATCCCTGGGATGATCTCCCAGGGCCTGTTAGTGAAATATCAGCAATTTTATAGAAGTTCCTTCCTTCCTTCATTATTCCATAAGAGCACTGTGTTGCCTTAATGACCCTGCAATGAGGTTATTTTCAGAAAACTGTAGTGTTTTTTCTTTTAAAAAATAATTTCAATGTAAAAAGTCTCCTTGGGAATAGCTTCAGGTTTAATTTGGGTAAGTAGCAGTGTGATTCAAGCAAAATACTGCAATGTAAACCTGTGTTTTAAGAAAGCAAGTAAAACATGAAGCACGTAGCTGTGGTTGTGTCTCACTTCAGACATGACTGGACATGCAGTTTTTCCAATGTTTTCCAGAAAAAGTTAAAAAAGCAACCAAACGAGTACCTTACCACAGAGCTGAGCCAGGCAGACAACCCAGGAGCTGTTAGAGAGGCTTGGGTTAGGGTTATCATATAATGTGTTAGCTGCATAAAATTAGGTGTGTGTTTCACCTTTTATTGGTTGGTTGGTTTGTTTGTCTTGTAAAATTAAAAAAAAAAAAGAAAAACAAAAGAAACCAAACTAACAACTAAACGCCTTAAAAAAATTGATAGAACCCACAGAAATGTTGCCATGTGTAATCTGTCAAGAGTGCTTTGTTATTCCCCTAAGTCCAGAAAAAGAGTTATGAGGCAGGAATGTCTAACCGGCAGCCTGAGGGCACGTGTATCCTTGTATAACAGGAATCGACCTGATTCAGTGGGAACACCCTTTCCTTTTTAAAAAAATAAATTTCATATGTTGATAGCGATGTTTGTCACTTGTTTTGTGAAGAGCTCCCAGAAAATCACAGCATTCTCAGAGCTATTTCTGTTGCATTAATTAAGATTTCTGTTAGCAGACTAACAAGGCTTATTTTCATGTCCCTTGCATGTCCCCAGGATATCCCACAGGCTTGCACATCAGGCGTTTTCCCCATTAGCTTGTCTGGAAACACTGGTGTGCCCAAACCCGTGGGGACACCACTGATGCATGACTTGGAGCCAGCAGCAGGGAAATCATCTGAACAAAGGGTTACATTTGGGTTTTTCCAGCTGCAGACAGCGGCCAGCCCAAGCCACGCTGCCAGCCCATGCTCACATCCTGCACATTGACGTGCCCCAGTTCCTTTGCCACCAAAGAACCTGCTCCCCACACACGGCTGTGAAATCCTGCATACTGCTCTTCAGTTCAGCAGAGTGCAGGTTCCTTTCTCTGCCTTCTCCCAAATCCCTGGGACCACATTACTGGTTTCCTGTTTTCATGCTTGGATGCTCTGTTCTTCCAGAGCATCTGTGCCTTGAGCTGCACAACCTGCTAGGGCCGACCTAATGTCCTGGAACTCTCTAATTGCAGCACAGGCAGGCAGAATTCTATGATACTCTGGAAAGGGTAAGGAAGCTCCACTACTGCTCCTGTATTTCAAATTCCCTCCTTCTCTACTGCCTTATTCATTCAGAATCAACAAATGAACAATATTAGTTCTCTTGTTTGGTTGTAACCTCTTGGTTTTTTAAATATATATAAATTATTTGCTAAATATTACTAAAATATTTTAATGTTTTTTTGTATTTAACAGTCTTTGAGATCAAAACCTTGTACCAAGATGAGATCAAATAAAAGACACTTTTACGTTATGTTACTACAGAGCCATTTCAAAAAAGCCAAATGGCCTTGATCTAGTAGTAAATGCTTTATTTTCATATTTTCTAAATATAAGAAAGACATTTTTCTTTTAAGGGAAATACTTTAGAAAAAAAATACTCTCCATTACTGGATTCCTGACACTGAGCTCTGCAGTCTAGGAAATCTTGTTTTAAGATTTAAAATATTAGCAACTTCCTTTAAAACAAAAACTGAGCAGAACAAGTTACTTTTTTTTCTTCTTAATGAACATGCCATGAAAACTGATAATAAGTGGAAATGGAAATGGAAAATTTGATTCCAGTCCCTCCAGCTTCCCAGACTCTTGCCTTAATATGATAATGTTGCAGCCACAGTTTGGAGAGTCTTTGACCAGGATCCACACAATAGATCACAAGATCCAGGTCTAGGAAGCTGTAATGGAACGTTCAGCTCAATGTCTTTACATTAACTAACATGGGAAAGTAATTTGTTCATAAAACATACCATAATGATGTTGTCAAGATATGAGATATCTTTTCAGGTATCTTGGAAGTTTTTGACTGTGTGATGTACAGCATCTACCAAATGCTTGTTCTGTCCCTCAGCTCTATGGAACTAAAAAGTCAGAAAATAACCTGCTTCACAACAGGTCCTTTGGTGGCATTTCAGGGGAGGACTAGAACAAAGATGACACTACCAACCATGATCAAAGAAGCTTTTCTGAACAGCTTCAGTAGCATAGTCCTGAAGCTGCTATTAAACCAAATAATGCTAATATGGAAAACATAGTGGAGGTGTAGGTTGTAATGGTTCTAATCATCACCTTTTCTCTGTGTGTGTTGTTAGATATGTACTGATGCTCCCCCACACTCTGTATTGCAGTGACTAATCATAAAAATAAAAGACTATAAGACTGCTCAGGTGATGCAAACTCTAAATATCAGAGGCATAACAAATTATATTTCTCTGGCACTCTCATTGATCAAGTTTGCTTTTATATGCGTGTGATTCTGCTTTTTGTTTGTTTCTTGCTAGGATTGCAATTCCCTAACATGTATCTACACTTATCATTTCTGTTTGCTCTGTCCAGGAGAAAGTGTTAGTACCCTGGCTTCTCAGCAAGACAATCTATTTGAATGAAATCCTAGCTTAGAGATGAGGAAAAATAAATCTCTGCAAGTAGCCTTGAATATTTTGGCAGTAAAGCAACCCAAAGAAGTGTCCTTTTGGCACACAGTCCTCATCCTCAGAAGCAGTTCAGACAGTCAGATGACGTGGCACCACAAAATACTTTGATAATCATGTTTGGGAAATTGCTGAAAACTCTTTGAAGCCCAGTTTGTGTTTGGGAAAACCTGTTGTAACACAGTGCTGTGTACTCACCCACAAATATTCACTTTTCTGAGGATGGTTTATGTTTGGGGGTTTTTTGGGGAGCAAGTTTTAATTTCAGAATAAGGATATCCTTTTTTGTTAGAGGCATTTAATGCCAGGGGAGCAGAGGTGCTGTTTTTTTACCATCCTGGTGCATTTTCCAAACAGCCAGGAGCAGGAGTTCAGTCTTGTCCCGTTGTGGTTTTAGGATTCAGAGGCTCCTGGACTGCAGTGACTGAGCAACCAAGGAACAGTCACTCCCCTGATGGAGTCTAAGCCAGGGCACTCTGGAATTCTTTACCTTTTACAAGCTTTTGACTGGTTTTTCTTTCTCTCATTTAAAAAAAATGGAAGAAAAACCAAGAGCTAAAATAATCCCTGGTTTAATTATTCAAAGAAATTTAAACCTTCCTCTTCATTCTACTTTTATTGTAAGTACAGAATGAACTCAGCTCTTGGGCTGGTGCTAAGTTATTAAAGGAGTATTCCTTATTCTGCCAGAGCCCAGGGATAATGTGTTAGAATCTCCCTCAAAAATACAGATTAGCATATGCACAAATAATTGATGCAGACAATGCTATTTGGGGAATTTCTATCTGTATATTATTAGAGTATCAAGACCCTCTGTTTATGTTACATTGTAACTGAAATCCAATTAACTGGGACATAAGTGACATCCCTTGAGGAGACCCAGACCTGAGGAGGATGCATAATTGGCTGTAGGTTGTGCATTGTAGATTGTGTCCATTGGCAGGACATTCTGTAATTTTTGGGAGTTTTATCCTTTCATCTTTATACATGTGTTTCCACAGGGTTTTCTTTCATGGAGAAATCCCTATGCTTTCCATTAAGCAACCTACCCAAGATTCAGTATGAAAAGCTCTCTTTAGAAATATTTTGGGTTTTGCTATGATTTTTTTGTTTTAGCCCGTTACTCTGCTAACCAAACTCCAAGATATTTTTCAAGCTTGAAAGTGGAGCCCACTGTTACAAAACAATTAAAAACTTAAGAAAAGCCTCTACTGGATATCATTTAAATATGAAAAAAATTTCAGATGCAAATTAAAACTGTTCTAACAGTTGCTAGTTGCTATTAATCAATCCTAAACAAACACTGTGTTGGTGTTTGGTAGACTGGTTAGTGTAATGGACATAATTTGTTGGAAAATTAGTTTTATTTGGCCCTATTTTCTCCATAAGATCAATTCAAAAGTAAGAAGGAAGTTTCTGGAGTGAAATGACTTTCAACAGTTTTAAGCAGAACTATTGTGATAAAGCTTTGTTTTAGCCATTCACAAATATATTTTATTAGTCTCATCTCTGATCAAGTAGTTGAAATCTAATTTAATTTTTGTCTTCAGTAAGTGCAGCTGAAAAAGAACAAAATCAAATAGAGTGATATAGTTCTGGGAATACAGGAGGTGGCTCTGCTTTGTTTTAAGGAACTGAATCATCATCCAAGACATTCGTCTTTACATCATGTAAATTTAAAGTGCCTGGCTTAGCAATAAAAGATGTTACTGCACTTTGAAGAGCTTGGATTGCTCAGTTTGCTCTTTTTGACCCCAGGGCTGCTCTCCCTTGCAGCTGCTCTGCTGTGCTCTGCAGTGTCCTGTTGCAGCCCTGGCTGGGTTGGTTCCTGCTGTTAAGTGTTGCACCTCAGGGCTGGGAACGCTTCCCCCAGCCCCTGTATCACTTCTGCAAGCTCCCGCGTTGGTTTCCAGTCCTTTCAAAAGGAAGAGATTGGCCAATCTTTGTTACAGTAAATAAACCGCGGGTGGGATTTTTAATCTTATTCCTTGCTGTACTTTGTGCGTAGTTCCAGCGCTTCTGAGGAATGCTGGCGGCATCGTCTCTGAGGTGGGGCTGAGCGCCCTGGGACACGGGGCAGGAGCAACCATGCTGCCTGCTTGGCTGCCAGCTGCCTTAGAGGCATCAGGGCAGTGCAGCAGCAACTGGAAGAAGAAATCGGGGACACGAGCAGCCTGACAGCCCCGGACACTGGGGTGTCTCCGTGTACACCTCATGTCCGTCTGGCCTGCGGGGCCAGCCTGGGAAGCAGCTCAAGTGACCGTGGGGAGGCAATCAGTGGGATGCAGAGGAGGAGGGAAAAGCTGCACAGATCCCTGCAGGCAAGGGGTGAGAGATTTCATCTGACAGCAGGGCTGAGGTCAGGAGTGTGGTAGCAGTGCTTCAGTGAGGAGGTGAAACAGCTTCTTTTTTTTTTTTTCTTTTTTCTTTTGATAACTGTGCTCTGGACTAGGTCAGTTTCCAAGCAATGACTTCTCATTCCAAATCACAGCACCATAGAAGAATCACAGAATATTCTGGGTTGGAAGGGACTCACAGGGATCATTGATTTTGACTCTCTAGGGAATGGCCCACGCAGGTATTAAACCCAAAATCAGGGTGTTATTAGCACCATGCTCTGACCAGCTGAGCTCAACTCAGTGACTTCTGACCTCATTGATTAATGCTATTCATAATTTATTTGTAAATATGCTTTGAGGATGAACACAAAGTTATTATTACAGGAAAAGTAGTAAATTACACAACTGTGTTTGAACACAGACTTAAGCAGAAGTTAAATCAATTACAGTGGAGTATTCATATAAACCAGAGACAGTAGCAGAAATTCTGGAGTGGATTTATGGAACAAAACCAGCCAAACAACAAAACCCAGCAGCAAAAAAAAAAACATGGCAGAGAATGAAAAATCNAGCACCATGCTCTGACCAGCTGAGCTCAACTCAGTGACTTCTGACCTCATTGATTAATGCTATTCATAATTTATTTGTAAATATGCTTTGAGGATGAACACAAAGTTATTATTACAGGAAAAGTAGTAAATTACACAACTGTGTTTGAACACAGACTTAAGCAGAAGTTAAATCAATTACAGTGGAGTATTCATATAAACCAGAGACAGTAGCAGAAATTCTGGAGTGGATTTATGGAACAAAACCAGCCAAACAACAAAACCCAGCAGCAAAAAAAAAAACATGGCAGAGAATGAAAAATCTTTTTTTTTTTTTTTTTAATATTGCTGGAAAATCAGTACAATGTTAAAAATACACCCCTCTAAAAAAAAAAAAACCCAAACAAAAAAAACCAAAGATGGCAAAGGATTTACTCCATGAAAATCAAGCTACTTTTATGTCCTACCATGAACTATTATTTCATTGCTTTTATCTATGTATGGAAAAGTCCTGAATGAAATAATACTGAAATTGTTGTGTTTGTCTAACTTGTAACATATCCTAAAATCGCACAGAGCAGCTGCTGTTACTCTCTCATTGTGTTACAAAATTGTTCTGTATTATTCTACCTGGTAGTCTGCTGCTTTTATAGTTGTACATCCTTTTAGCTAGATTTTGTGAATGTAAAGAAAATGGTAGAACAAGCTAAGACAGCCCAGCACGTTTTCAGTCAGAAATCCAAGGCTGTCAGTGAGATGCAGAAGCAGGATGCTGTTCAGTCAGCTATAAAACACAAGGAGACAAACCCAATGAACAATGTGAATGTAAAAATGGAAAATTAAAAACTCAGACCCACTAAGTAGATGAATGTTACTGTAAATGAATTATTAGCACCATGTGCTCACTGGCAGGCTCCAAGTCTGTATGGATTGGGAGCTATTCCACATTTCACACGTGATGGATACTCAAGGTTGTTGCATAGCAGCCTGCCCTAATGTTTATGTATTTGTGCCTTTCCAGCTCAAAACAGTACATTTTAGGATTGCACATGCATTGGCAGGGACATCTGTTTCTGGAGAGAAAAAGAACTACTGCATTAGCAATTCACTTAAAATTCTGCTTATTTTTCCCTTCAGACTGGTATTGTTTAGTATTTGCATAATATGATCGAAATGTTTGTCTCAACCTCTACATATGCCACAGTTCTCAAAGTTTAATGGGCTTTCTGAAGAACTCTGGCTTCAAGCTACTGTGGTTCTTTGTGGCATCACTGAGCATCTTCCATACTTGTTTTCATGTTGTTCTTTAGCTCATGACAAGGAACAGCTGTGATGACTCAATGATTCTGTGAAGACAGTATTTTTGGAGACCTTCTCAATAACTTGTGGTACAACATAAATATTGATGATTTTTAACACTTGATTAAAATTGGTGATTGGTTAGTTTTTCTTTAGTTACACTCAAGATGACATATTTCTCACTTTTCCTCCAGAGAGATGTTTTTACTTATTTCTGAACAAAAAAACCCCAGCCAAAACAGAACTCTTTGGCCCAACGAAATTCTTGGTCACTCTCTTTATGTGGATTATTTTTCTGATTACTGTTTCTAACATGCAATGAATTTTGAAACTTCTGGCTTATCCTAAAAGGGAGTTCAGAATGAAATCAAATCTATGATTGCTGCAAACACCACAAAAATGCTGGGTTGTTTGAATAAGTTTCTTTGCCCCATACAGAAAGCTGTGTGTTAATCAAGCATGAGCCCTCACTAGTGTGGGGTCACAGGTTGTGAGGATGGCAAAGAGCCCCCTTACCTCACCCTACTTGTGAGGGTGAGCAAAATAAGCACGTCCATGTGGTTTTGTGTTTACACTCAGGCTCTGTGTTAGTAAAGTGCTCTATTAATGAGGGTAAATGCTATTTAAGTGCCTACATTAAATAAATATCCCCCTGAGTGCTTCCAGAAGTGCATCTGCATGAGGATTGCCCACCCTGCAGCCACTGAAACCCTTCTACTAGATTAGATCAAAATGTAGCTTCATTCCATGTTATTTCTGTTGTTTTTCTGTGCATTTGCCTCATCCTTGCACTGCTGCTCTATTTGAAGTTACTACGGCAACCTGTCACCATCTGCTATTATAAAGTGTGCTGGGCTTCAGTTGCTAGGTGTTGAAGTTTGTCATCTTACTCATATGATCCTGATGTTCCTCAGCTGTTTCTTTTCCTGTACATGTTGCATCCACAGTTAATCTGCACTTTTTCAGCACAGTTAATCTGCACTTTTTCAGATTCCACACCTTTCTGCTTGACCTTAGGAAGCCCTGTTTGTTTTACAGAATAGGTCTGCAATTCCTTTTGATGTACTTTGTATGTACTCAACCAAAACAACATCTCTTTCACCTTACTACTTTGCAGTGTTTATACTAAAGCCAGCACTTTATTTCATTTATACATGGTATTAATTATGGGGGGGTTTAAGTGGACAGAGAATTTGAATGTTTCCTGGACATTTTCTCCTCTGTTCATTTTCATTTGACTACCTATTTACTCGTGTTCCTGCTCCTGACAGCAGTGCAGCATTCATACTATCAACTGCCCTATTTCTTTACACATTTTTTTTTATGTCTGACAGAAAATTGTATAATTAAAAAAATAGAATCCAGTGCTCTTTCTGTTTTGGATTCTTTTGTGTTCATGAGGAAATTAATGTACTGCAGTTGGGAAATATTTTATTAGATCTCTTTACAGTCATGCAGAGTTGTTTCTGGGTTTTTTTCTGTTCATATTGTCTCAGCAGTCAAGTGTTTACTTTGATACATTTTTTTATATATTTGACCTAGTTCTAATCAATGTTTTCTGCTGTAGTTCACAGGTTAAATCCTAACAAGCTTGAGCACAGCTAAAATGATCTGCTAGGATTCTACCTGAACTTCACCTTGTTGCCACAACCTTTTTTATACTATTCAATCCCTACATACAATGTTAGATTTAATGAAAGAAGTTTTTCAATAGACTACCCTGTGATTCTGAATTTCTTCTGCCCATCCTGTGAACACACAGGCACAAGAGTTGGCTCTTGTGCAGAGCTTACTGCATTCACAGGCAGTTTGTGCTCTTTGCACACTCCAGACAGAGGCACTTAAACCCCAGAGGAGAATTTCAGTGAATGCAGAGAGATATTTGCAGGTTTGATCACAGCTGTGGAGAGCCCTGAGTTCTCCTTCAGTTCTGCCAGTGAGAGTGGCAGTGCTGAGGGTGCAAGGGCGCTTCAGAGATCTGAGGCTGCCTCTGAGAAGTGAATATTTATTGCTGCTTGTGGGGCTTAGGAGGGAGGGGCAAGCTTTAAACCTATGAAGATGCTAGCAGATGATTTCTGAGAGTTGAGATTGCTGGCAAGAAAATGATTAAAGATCAAACAGTATTTGTGATTCCCTGCTTTACAGTTACATGGAAAGGATGGAGGAAGTTTTTGCAGCAAACCATCTTTACTGACACCTTTTTTATTATCATTCAATCCAACTGAAGTGAATTTGTCAGGTTTGATGTGAGGTCCTAGCCAGCAAGATGTGATCTTTGCCTATGGCTCTTTTCAAGGCATATCATCTGTTACATTTTAAATCACCATACCCAGTCACTAAGGCATTTGTGCTGTACCACAATCACAGACATAGCTAGACACATTTTTTGAAGTTCGTTTTAACAAAAGAAATAACCTTCTTAAAGTCTTCATGCCCTTAAGCATCATAATACATCTATTCAATGCTTATGAAGAAATGCTGCTTATTTCAAGCAGTGATTATTTGAGTCTAGAAAGGCATTCAGTGGTGAATGCTTAACTACTAAAAATACGAGCTGCTTTTTGCGTCAATTCTCTAACTTCTGCTGGTAATCTTTTTTCAAAATCAAGACATGAGAAGAAAACCCCCACACAATTTCAGTACCAAGCCCTTTGCAATTCATTATTCCTTTCAGCTATGCATTTAACACCACAGCAAAGATTTGTCTTCTCCAGAACTGTGAAAGTGAAGTACTACTGCAGGAAATCCAGCATTTCCTTTAGAAGAGCATCAGTACCCGAGAACACACGATTTCTTACCTGAAAGCTTTTGGTTTACCTGCAGAAAATTAGTCTTCTTAGCCTTAAAAAGTAGGCAAGGCTCTCACTAGCACTAAGGTTACTCCAAAAGAAGGTACGATAGGTCCTTTAGGTTGTAATTTCACTCTTTGTATGCAAGAGGTGTGCTGGGTCTGCTCACGTAGGAATAAATAAATAAAGCCCCGGCAGCACGAACCGAAGAGCAGCTCGTGGAGGGAAGTACAAGACCTCTAGTGGTCACAGGCAGCAGCTGAGGCAGGGACTGCTCCCTGCTCTGGAATGGGGACAAAATGGTTGGGAGCGACTCTGATGTACCAGCGGGACAGAGCGAGCAGCAGCCGAGGGACACCGAGCATCCGAGCAGCCCCACCTGCGCATCTGGGCAGCCCCCGAGCCAGGGCAGGGAAGAGACGCAGGGAAATCTAGAAAATTGTTTTGCCTGCCCATCAATTCTGTTGCTAAAATAAAATCAAAGCATTGAAAGCAGGCTCCAAGAATTAAAACTTCAGCAAATTAAGAGGAATCAATAAGGAGGAATCTTCGCAGTCTTAAAGGGAAAGTGCAAATCATTAAAGTCACTATTATTGCTTGGGAAAGAAACGTCTTTGTGACTTTCAGTAGCTACAGTGAAAACACAGGGCTGGAAATCATGTTGTATCTTTCAGCATTTTGACTTTAGGAATTGAGAAAGACTAAATACTTCCTTTTGAGGAAGTTTGAGAGCAGTTTTGAGATGTGAAGGTCATAATGTTCTATAGAAGTTTGAGAGTTCTCTAATAGCTGCTTAAACACCTGCAGAATGTAAAAAATAGCACTTCTTGCACTATTTCTTCCTGTGAATAATAGAATTATTAGAAATTTTTGATTCTAACCTATTTTCTTCCCATGAATTCCTAATAGAAGAATCCTGGGGAACATCACATGCCTTTTAGGAGTCTTAAGGTGATACTGAGTTATACTTCATATACGAAGTTTTCTTGTACAATGTGTGTTTCCATGTGGTGTCTCATTAATGATGCAGCTTTCTCACAAGAGCCTGTCCCTTGCCAAGGCAGCTTTTGAATAATCCTTTTGGAGTTGTTTGTTTCTTTCATCTGGGCTCGCAAAAGCTTGAATATTATTTATTTTTATATGCATAAAGGGATTTTTCAGGCGTTTCACATGCTTCAAATTTAGAAAGAGTACAATCCAATATCTTAAGCAATCCACATGTGTTGATTCTGCCTGGTTTGCTTTCAGAGTCATTTTGTGGCGTGCATGACAGCGATCCTAAACCAGATGAATGACCAGCATTATTCAGTGTACATTGAAACTTTCCAGACAAGTTCAGAACTAGTGGTGAGTACTAAGTGATCATGGAATTGATAGTATTTGATTTCCTGTGAACAATCAGTAGATTTCTTTTTGAAGTTCCTTGTTTGATTCTTCCTAGAATGAATTCTGCTGCTGTACATTTTTTGCCTCTGTGTTATTGCACTGCCTCTTTCTTCTAATGGCGGCACTGGACAACACTGTAATCAGAAATTTGGAAAGAAACAAATTTCTCTGTTGATCCAGGCACCGAGGTGGTGATGTAATGATGCAGAATAAGGGATGGAATCTTTGTGCTGCACTCTTTTGAAGAAGGGGAAAAGAAAAAGAATAAACCCACAACAAAACAATAGCAAAACTTATCCTCAGCTAGTTGAACATTCCCTTCACACTTCACACATGGTGATCCATTTCCATTTTCATTTTCACTATTGAGTCTACCCCTAGTGCAAATAACATTGTAAGCTAAATACAATAAATGCCCAATTCTTGTAGTGCCTCCTTTTACTGCAATTGTTTCTGCCATAATTTAATGGTACCAGAAGGTTTCCATAGTCCCATGTGTGTCCTTTTACCTTCCTGGTGTAGCTGTCAGGTAAGTCAGGGTAGTAGCACAGGTTTGGATTACATCTACTGTTAGTCCATGGAGGCAATCTGCACTTGTCAGGAACTGATCACTTTCCTTCCTTTCTTAAAGTCAGAGTGGTGCCAACTGAAATTTTAAATATGGACTAAATGGAGTAAAAAATGGAAAAAATCCTGTATTTTTCAAACCTATTCATTCTCATATTGTGAGACTAATTCATAAAAAAATCAAACTTTACGCAGAAGCACTAGAACTTTTCCTTTTCATTCATTTATGCCTTCTATTTTCCAAAGAGCCCTGTATAGTGACTTGAATGTAATGGCTTTTAGCTTCCATTTGGAATCTGAGACCGCTGTTCTGTAGGAACAGGAACAGTCCTGTAGGACTTTGGCTCCAATCTCAGATTTACTGCTGTCACTAGGAGTTCTTCTCTTGCCTTCACTGAGAGCAAAGTGGAACCTCCTATCTTGGCTCCTTAATCACACAGAAACAGTTCCAAGTGTGTTAAACAGCCCCAGCCTGACTGTGTTTTGTTGTTCCAGGACTTCTTGATGGAAACGTTCATAATGTTCAAGGATCTCATTGGGAAGAACGTTTACCCCTCGGACTGGATGGCCATGAGCATGGTGCAGAACAGGTAAAGAGGGGAGGAGGACCAGAGCTTCTGTTCTCTCTGCTTCTGGACCGTGACTCATTTCATATCCTACAAAACATTTTTCAGTGCAGTCCAGGATTGCTTTATCATTCCAGTCTGGGGAATGCCAAGAAGGTCATCAGAAACAATCCATTAAATAGCTTGTTACCTGTGCTTTATGTCCGCTTAAAATGGAAAGGGAAAATTACTAACTTCTTTTTATTTATTTGGATGTTACCTTTACTGCTGAACTTATTCTGGCTTCTTGTTTTCAAAGAAACACTTTGAGTTTAGATGCTGGATTGTGTTATGAAGCAAATACACTTTTAGAGCAAGACTTCTGTTGACAGTCACCTGTACTATACTTTAGTTTTGTAGAGATGGTGGTAACACTGAGTTTTCTAGAAGTTGCAGAGGGACAGGTCTAAGAGTTAAGTGTCAAAAGTGCATAGGCTTGAATGAACTTAGTCCACAGATGCTGTTTATTTGAAATGTCACAGTTACACAGTTCTTTCACTTCTATAATATATAAAAAAGAGAGGACTGAGGATACTCAATAAAGCTGATCATCTCCTGAGAGTGCTCAGTCTTGAGGAAAAGATTTGTCAATAAAATTTACAAAATTTTGTTTTCTGATATCAGATTTCAATATTGGATACATTTTAATCTATTATTTGAATGGAATTATGTTAAATGAAAAGGTTGTTTGGGGCTTTTTTTGCATACCATGATTCAAAAGTGAAGATTATGTTCTAGTGGGTAGTGATGGTTCTAGGTAGGTGTCCAAACCTCACTTTGTCCCTCATGGACATGAATGACCCTGCAGAAGGATCCCTGACCCCTCCTCTGAGGTGGATGTGTCAATTCAGGTAATATTTTGTACATTATAGGAGTTTCATCCCTCTTGGTTTTTTTGTTTGAGCCAGTCTTTGGCCCCTCAGGTAAAATCTAACTCCTTGCACATTCTTATGTTGCTGCTGCTGTGATTGCAATTAGTTTTGATGTTCAAGGATTACTCTAAAGAATAAGTTTAGTGCTAAGCTACCTACAATCATCTGGCACATGTCAGCACATCAAACCTTTCATTTGTAAAACTGTTTCTCTTATCTAGAAAATGCTGTTCACACCTGCATTATCCACAAGGAGAGGATTATTTTATTCTGTGAGGGTGGAAAGTGTCTGTCCTTGGTCAGAGAATGTCTCTGGGGCTTTGGCTTCACCTGGAGGTGCCTGTATTGCTTCAGGTCCTGACAGGAAAAATTGCTTTGGGGGGCTGTATCTGTGTTCATGTGCCTCCTAATGACTCTGAACTCTGTGGACAAGTTGTTCCAGGCAGGTTTTGTCACTCTAAGCTTTATCCTGTGCAAAGAAATAAGTCAGCATTAAAAAAAATATTGTTTAGAAGCTATTTAATAGTTCTCCTGTAAACACATTGCTTACCTAAAATGACTTGGCACTGTTTATACTCCTTGATTATGTTGCTGTTCTCTGGAATGCATAAGGAAATGAGTTATTGATCTTACTTTATGTCTTAATTTTATGTTATATCAACAACCGAGAGGGAGGATTTTTATCAGTCTTTATAGAAATTTGATTTTGTTTTTTTCTTTGTTCAGGTTTTGGCGTGCTTTTTTGAGGGAATGGATGTTCTACAAAATAAATTGAAGACTAATTTAGTTTCCTAGATTTGTCTTGTTAAAATTCTTTGCCACAAACCATAGAAGCAGCTGAGAAAAAGACACAGGGGATCAGGCTTAGGTCTCTTATAATAACACTGAGAAGAAAAGACAATTAAAACCCAACAAACCAAACAAAACCAAAAAATATCAGCACAGTGCAAGTTTTGCATTCTCTATTCCCCTGTTGTGAACAGGAGGCTCCACGCAGGCTTTTTACTCCCTGGAGGAGGTGTTTTGGCTCGAGTCTCCCCTTTCTGCATTTGTGAAGAGCTTGGTGAGGGCTGTGGGGCACATCTGTGGTGTGTGGTGCCACCACTGGTGGCAGTGGCAGGGTGTAGCTGGTGGCAATGGTGCCCTCAGGGTGTGCAGCACAGCCTGGCAGGTTCCCCTGCATGACCCTGTGTGTTTTGTGGCTTGCAAGGAAAGTGGGAATTGGAGGAGTTTTGCTGTAGGAGGGACTGCAGCACAGAGATGTGAAATGAGTACATTTACAGAGAGCAGAGCAGAGGGAAGAACATCACCAGCACTGCAGGTCTGGTCCCGTTTGCTGAGCAGGACACCCCAAGTCCTGTTATCTGGAAGTAAAAACAGGCAGTGTCTGAATGATATCAGGGAGATTTCAGCTAAAATTTGATGTCTGGCATAGATGGGGGCACACAATGAGAGCATGACTTCTTACAGGGTCCAAAGGAAGGGAGAATGGGCACATTCCTGTCCAGGAGAAATTCTGGTGGGTGAGTTGAAAGAACTGGAGTAGAAGCTTAACTGACTAAATTTACTCATGGAGCTTTGCCTGTGTCAGGATGGAATGATTTAACTCAAATTACTTTAAATCACTATGATAAACAACATGCTCTTTGCTTCCCAAGCATGCTCAGCCCAAAGCACTTTTGAGGGAGGCAGAGGCTGTGTATGACAGGCAGTATTCAATGAGCAACAGAGAATGAAAAGGGGAAAGAAATAATGAAATAATTAAACATATTTTCTTTTTCCTGTTTTTCCCCTCCTTCCATTAACAGCAAGATGGAAAGAACACTTTTTTATGGCCTGCTAGGTAGGGCAGAACACTTTGGGAAACAGTAACATCATCATTGAGGTCGTGAGGATATAATATCTGAGTTGTTTTTGTGATCCTCCATGGTGGATTTAATTAACTTTTGTTCTAATTAAAGTTGCTTACTGCATTCTTCTTATTAGTTACTACTGCTTGTATGTGCACTTTATTCCACTCATGACACTTAGATATTGGCTATTAACTTATTAAAAGCAGTAATTCCTAAGTACATGGCATTTGTGGGGAAATGCTTGGCTGGTTTAGGTAATACCATATAGTCTGTTTATCTTTCAGCTGTTCATAATTTTAATTTAGAGAGATATAATTTCTCCCAGGAAATTAATGTACTTTATTGTCAACACAAAGTGCATGGGGAGTCAGATGTGCTGAGTAAAAGGAGCAGTTAGCAGGGTTAGCAACTACAGGGAAAGTGTTCACATCCCTTCCCTTGTCCTCTGGGCTTTGAAATGGAAATTCCTCACAGGGAGTCTGAAAGGACTTGATCTTATCATAATTAGTACACAGGATCAGTTTGGTTGGTCCAGTCTGTAGTGGTTTAGTGAGCACTTTGATTGTTTGCGTGTCCATTTGGGTTGCTTTTTGAACCTTGCCCACGCTATTTCGAGGTATTTAAAAATAAGTGGAAACAAGGTTTCACCAGTACATTTCAAGGTCAGATCCTACTCCCTGAAAAAACTCCTGTAAGATAACACTGTGGGGTATTTTCTAACACCAGTGGTTCTGCTTTTTCTAAAATATGTTTTCATTACCTGTGTATCTGAGTGTTTTCAGACATCTGTCAGAGTCAAGTCTTCCCCAGTGCTTTTTTAAGTCTAACTTGAAAGGTTTAGCACTGCAGGTATTTGGCAAAGGAGCTGGAATTGTTGTCAATTTTCTTTCATTATACATACTAAAAATAGCTGCTTACTTGCTGATGAGCTGCTTTGTAACACCCTCCAGACGTGGTTCTCATGGAGCTCACAATTGGAGCACTGTTATTAATTCAGCCAAAGCTCACTGTGCCTTCAGATCAGTGTCACCTGCAGCCCCAGGCACCTCAGCCCTTCTCAGCCTGGGGGTTCCCTGTCATCCTGGTCCTGGCCAGGCAGCAAAGGGAGGCAGAATAAATTCCTCCGTGGTGCCCAGCAAGGGGCTGCTGGGACTTCTGTTCAAGAGAGGACAGCAGGGATTCCAGGCATGGGTTTTGTTGGGGTTTTTTGTGGTTTTCTTTTCACAGATCACCAGAGAATGGCTCTGTGGCTCCTGAAAAACTTGTTTTCCACATGTGTATGCATGGCTGTGGACACAACCTTGGAATAAGTGTTCAAGGCCAGGTTAGACAGGGCTTGGAGCAACCTGCCCCAACAGAAGGTATCCCTGCCCATGGCAGGGGCTGGAATAAAATGAGCTTTAAGTCCCCTCCAACACAAACCATTCTGTGATTCATTGAACTCAAGTTGAAAGGGAGAAAAACCTCAAATTAATCAAAATATTTGAGCTGCTTCTCGGTCTTCCATTTATCTGTTGGTGGAAATAAAACTTATTATATTTGAAACAAACAAACAAACAAACAAAAAACCCATACCAAGCCCCAAATGAATAGCTTAGGTTAGTTTTACCCTTAAAGCTGATTCATTTATGTAACTAAGGTTGGATGACGGTGTTATGGTTTATCTTGTGCAAATAAGGCAGAATTTGGAAGACTGATCTGCTGCATACAAGTAACTCTTTTCTTTGATCTTGTTTTCCTCTGCAACTTTTGACTGATTTAAACATCTTCTTATAGAAATGCTGTTGTTTTTATAAAGGCTTGAATTTTCAGGGGAGCAGAATACATTTATACACAGGCTTATGGCATATTGCAGAACTTTGTAATTTTAATGTATGAAAAAATATTTTAAGCAACAAGTATAAATGTCTAATGAAAATACTTTTTAATGCACAGTTGCAGAAAAGGGTAAATAAGGTATTATAACAAGTGCAAACAAATGTTACTGTTTAGTAATTGATTTAATTGTGAACAGTGATAGGATGTGTGCTTGGACAGTTTGGCTTTGTTATGAGACTAAAAATGTCCTTGTTGAAATGCAGTTTCCCTGTTAATATAAAGTTCCTTTCAGAGGGAAATTGATTTCTTTATTGTTTCCCATGCTGGGGTATTTGGTACATAATGCCTCAGTGTTCTCAAATTTGTATCTCCTGTCCATTAAATCCAGATTCTTCTGTTTCCTCATTGTCTTTCTCAGTCTCTACAAAAGTCAGTGCATGTAATCAGGGAAACGCCATTGAATAGTCCTGGGGCAGTGGGGCAAGACAGGTGAGAGCACAGGCAGTGCTTTCCCTGTGGGCTGTGCTTGGCTCCTCTGGAGAATTTCACTTCCAGCTGTGGCTGATCCCTTCGTGCTCTGCTGGCAGTTCCCAGCCTGGCACAAAGATTCACTCCCATGGGCAGGGGCCTGACTCTGCCTGTGCCAATGTCACCCTGCCCTGCCATCCCCTGCATCCTCCTAGCACAAACCTGCTTATTCTGCACTAACTCTGCACGTTGCTGGTTGTTATCTGTGTCGTGGAATTATCTGTTTAACAGGAATCTAAACGCCTCATTGTGTGGTGGTTGCAGCAGATAATCTGCTCAGCAAGGGAGGCAGCTGCCCATCGCGGTCATGGTACAGAGTGGATGCCTGGTGGGTGTTAACTGCAGCCATTTATTTAATCTTTTATCTGAAATGCAGAGAGAAAACGTGCAGGGAGATGTCCCATTCCCACTCCCACTGCAGAGTGTCTCATCTTTCCTGAGAGCAGCTGCTGGGATGCTCACACTCCCAGACTAAGAGCTCTCTGAAGGAAAAGTCCTCAGTGGAGAGAACAACTCAACACACACACACACACACAAAAAATATTGGTAATTTGATGCTCTCAGGAAGTCAGTGAGATAAACTGTTACTTTCCTAGATACAACTTGGATTTGCAGATAGAAACCCCTAAGGTTTTTTGCTATGTGGCCTGCTATAAAATGTTTTCAAGAATTTTAATTTTAATAAAACATCTGGGGATTAAGACAACGAGGAGTATTTTCCCCTCTGTAGAATATATGTGCAAATGAGTAAAAAATATTGAAGATTACCCACACAAACTGTTCTATGCCACTACAGAAAAGACTAAAAATTCAAAACTCATAATTTTCATTAGTTCTAAGTGCAATTGAGCAATCCTTCTGTTTCCCATTCTGAGTAACTTTGACCTGAACTTCATCTAATTAGAGATTTTCAGGAAATAAAATATATGCAATTTCCTTGTATTTAACATTATTTTGAACAGTTAATTTTCATATTTTTTTACCAGAAGCATCACAAAATAACCCTGCTGTTGTATTATGTATTTGCTGCATAATCATCTCTTTTAAAATTCACAGTCTGCTGGTTCAATGCAACGAAAATCAGTGGAAGAATGGAGAAGTAATTTTGCAATATCAATTCAAACTTCCTTCAAAAGTGAAGGCTGTGGGAGTTTATTAGTATGTGACATCCTGACACAACCATGTTAAGACATTTCATTCATCTTTAAGAACAGAGTTTCAGCTTTGTGTCTGATTCCCATTCTTGATTAGCACTAAAGACAGCATGTGATTGTTAATTTTTTCATTAATTCAGAATATTTCCACTATGCAAAAATTTGTCTGGAATGCGCAGAAAAGCAAAGGAGACAGAAGGAAGAAGAAAGTCACAATATAAGCAAAATTACTGAAAGTAATGCAGTACTGAAATCTCTCAAGCTTATTTATTTAGACTCCATTCTGGCAGCTCTTTGTACCCTTCATTTTCAAGCAATGAAGTTCTTTAAGGCATTCAAAACATCCCATTTCCAGGAGTTTGGCATAAAATGTCAATATGCAGACTTGAAAATGTATTTTGGCTCCTAAATGAGAGCTACACAGTGTTTAAAGCATGTTTTGGGTAGGTGCTGAAGGAAAAGCCACACAGAAAGAGCCTTTGGCCAAGTCAAGGGTTTCACATGGAAACTTGGCTTATCTGGCACAAAGCCACTGCACATTCCTGACTTTCTCTGGGAGTTCATTGTGCTGCTGTCAGAGTAGCTCTGACACATTATAGCATGCAGTATTCTGGATGCTTGGCATGGCTGTTTAATGCAAATTTTCAAATAAAAAGGAAAAACACGATGTATGATTGAGACAAGGCCCAATATTATAATTGAGACAGGAGCAGCTGGGTCACAGGCATTTTAAAGCAGTTGCTTTCTGACTATGTTATTTAGTTACAATCTGGGTGTGCATTGGAAAAGAATTTAGGAATATGGCAGTTGCTTTATCATTAGAATTCAATAGGAATGGCTGAAGAAATTATTCTTCAGTCTGTGGCGAAGCTGATTTGACACAAGGGAGAAATATGATGAAATTATTCTCCTTTCTTTATGCCACTGGCCATATTTTCCCAGTTACCATGGAAGTGAATTTCTTCCCAAGTGTTGCCATTATCGTGCTCTTCATAATTAGGTTTCATGTAGCCACAAGGTTTTTAAATATTGTTTCCATCTTGCATTACCCTTCATTTCTAAATCAACGATTGCCATGTTATTAGGGGATAATTTCTGGTGTTGCTTTGTGAAGATTTTCGTTATTTCACCCATAGTACCTGTGTGGTTTAGTCTCTCCTGTCACACTGGTTGCTTGTCTGCTCTCTCTTCTGTGTATTTTGTATCTTCCAGCATTAGTTTATAGTTGCCATTTACTGTTGCAGTCCTTGACAATGACCAGCTTTGGGGTTTGGGTCTAACCCACGCTTTGAATCTTTTTTCACTCTGTAATGTGCCTTTTTCTGCATGTTCTGCACACAGCAAGAAGAGAAAAGGTGACAGAAGCCCACAGGAGAATCATTTGACTTCAGCTGCTTTTCCCTTGTGTTTGCCTTATATTACAATACCCATCAGGTGTCTTCTGCTCAATATTTTATGAGGATGATAGTAAGAAGTTGATATAAATTATGTACGAGCATTATTTTACCTCTGCTATTCCCCATTCCAGATCTCATAGAATTGGCATAATGGCCAAACTTCTTCTATCCAAACTCAGGAAAGGTCTTCAAAAATAATAGTCAGTACATCCTCCAGGGTTTGCAAGAACTTCCCTCATATTCCTTGTCTGTTCAAGTAGAAGATTCACCGATGAAAGTGCTGATTGATCAGTTTTGGGGATTAGAAAAAACACTGAAGTTAGTGTAACTCCTTCTGCCTTGAATTTTGGACCAAGCTCTCTGAAGGAAAAGAGCTTTGGGTTTGTGGGAAGAAGTTCTGAATTGTAAAAACTATCCGTGCCTTCACTGGCTTTTAGATGAGATTTAAAAATTCCCATATATGCCATCATTTTAATGGTTTCTTTGAATAAGTTTTCAAAACACAGGAAATATGCTCTTTCAAACTTCATTTTCTGTGTCTGATTATCCAGTAGAAGTTGGTACTTGATTCATTTTTTCCACCTGTCATTACATCAGTGCAGGAGCCACAGCAAGCAGGAGTTTAAGCTGATGCTCATAAATACCTAAGTGAATTCATTCAGCCTTCACCTCAGTATCTGGGTTACTCTTCTCAGAGTTGAAGCAGTGAACTCACAGATTTTAGAGTCATGTGAACCTGAAAAGACATTGAAGAGCATCTCCCTGCAGCTGGGCACTGCTTTAAAAGAATTCACCTGAAGAGTCTGAGGAAAGGCCTGTTCATTATTTTGGAAATGTTTCTAATGCTGGATCTGATTTATGCACCTTTCCCAAAATCATGTTGAGGGCCCAGAAGTGTTCTTTGTTTGGAACAAGGTGCAGAAAAAGGCCAGATTTTGCAAAGCCACCTAAAAACAGTCAATGTGAATTTAAGGTTTTGTTTGTTTGGGGTTTTTTGAGGGGTGTTGTTTGTTTGTGTGTTTGTTTGTTTTATTAAATCCTCTCTTTGTTTTATGTTGCAAAAAGCTGATGTAAAAATTCTAACTAGATTGCTAAAAATAACTTGGAGTTGCAGATCTGAATTTTAGGTTTATTGCCTATTTACACTTCAAAAGCAAGGACAACATGCAGACTTATTTTACTGTTAGACAAAATCATCATCTTCTGAGAAATATCCTTGAAATCCTACTTTGATTAATATGTTTTTTATGAATGCAGAATTCTTTCCTTGCTCCATCTCAATCCCTCTGTTTTATTTTGAGGAAGAATCAGCTTGAAATCAAATTTTTATCTTAGGGTGACATAAATTTTCAGTTTTTTCTGTCTTAAATTATTTCTCTGTGTTACTTAGGTACTGTTCTCCCCTGTTTAGAACAGACATCTAAGTGTGTGAAACTGAGTACAGTTGCACAGGTTTCTATTCTTTGAGCTCTCCTTCCGACCAAAATTTTTAACAAATGTCTCTGACAATACAATAAAGTAAAGCAGAAGCAGCAGGAAATTCAGAGAGAGAGAGGAAATAGAAGCAGTTGAAGCATGGCAATTTTGTTGCTGTCCTAAGCCAAAACCCTGCATTTTTCTACCCAGATTTAGCCCAGAGACTTTGGACTTTGAAGATCTTCCATAAATCTTCAGGCCCAAGAGTTTTATATGAGCTGTACATTAGAAGCATCAATCCTCATAAACTCAGGAAATATCATTGAAGTTATTGTGGGTAAAGGAATTTCAGCAATTTTAGATCACAATTATTTAAACTGATGAGAAATTAATTCTGTTGTGACTGTAGAAAATTTATTGTTTCATTAAAATTAATTGAAAATGTGACAATTTAATTTATTTCTTTAAAGAATAGTGTTTAAAATTATATATTTCTCTTTTTTTTCATCAAAATCTCACTATTATACAAGTACCTGTTTATTTTCATACTTGTGGCTACTTAATTAATGCCCCTTTTTGGTGAAAGTGGAGACTGAGGCAGGACAGTGAAATCATTGAGGCATTGGCAGGAGCCAGGAATAGCATTCAAGCCTACTGCCTAAGTGACTCCCAATGACAGGAATAGATACACCCTTTAGGCAAAATACAAATGAATGAAAATATTTGGAACTTGACAGCCTGGAAATATTGCATGAACCCTGAAAATATGTCCTTCCAGTCTGTCAGATAAAAATATTTGTGAGAGTGAAAGGGATATTTACAGAAGACAGCTTACGTATAATTTTATTGTATAGAAACCTGTAAATATTTGTAATATTTTCTGTGATTTCTACTGGGCATTACATACCTCAGCATTTCTTAGGTATCCTTCAGGTTTTTCTATATGGCTAAAAGTAAACCATAAGCTCTTCACAAAAAAATTTATTATACCCAGTAATATGTTCATATTAGGAAATAGATTTCCACTAATCAATTTCCTGTGTGTTTAAGCTGTGATTATTTCTACTCTATCTTTCATGATATTTCTGTTTAAAGAGTAAAGTGCTGAAAAGTGTGGGATTTTTTTTATTGCAAGAAAATTTATTAGCACCAGATTATACCAGAGTCTGCCTAAATTGGATATTTGCGTGATGTGTTTTGCCATGGTGTTGGAGCAGTGTGGAAATGCACAGAATCTAGGAATTATAAAAGCCTCAGAAATGGAAGACACCCCCTCCTGCTCCAGCCAAAAACTCTGAGTGAAGGGAAATGCTCTCCCAGAGCAGCTGGAGCTCAAGAACTTGCTTATGTGAGTTGGCAAGAAATAAACTTTGTAAATCCAAACGTCCACAGCAATACAGAGCTACAGCAAACTGAACACTGAAAAGGCCTTGACCCAAAATTCCTGTTCAGAAGAAGAATAATGATGATGATGACACAGAACAACCTGTCTTGATTCTGCCAAGCTATGTGGGGTTTTGTGCTGCCTAAAACAAATCACTCTTCTAGAATCCCCCTTTTTTGCAGCATCTGTACCAGTTTGTGTCAACTATCAGGCAGCTTGGAGGAGATAAATGTCCCCGTGTGAGTGGAGCGTTAGGGAAAAATGTGTTTATTTGCTTGTGGGCAGTGTGGGACAGCTTTCAGCAGGAATCACATTTTTAGGAGTTGATGACATAAAGGTGGCAGAGCCTGGGAAATGGCAGTGGGGGCACAGGGCAGCCCTGTGAGCGTGCACAAGGTGTTCAGCAGAGCAGTGATAGCCTGCAAGGGCAGCACAGACCAAAATTAGATTTCTTGAACTGGAGGAGATTTGCTGCCACTCACCTTGTCAGAAATCAGTCCCTTAATTCAGCTGGCAAGATTAGCTGAGCCAGTGCTGGAGGATGAGATCAGAGGATGCCCTGGACTGCGGGGAGGAAGCTCAGCTCAGTGTGTGGGGTGATGCTGTGAGTGACACAGCACCACCAGAAATCTGTTACCTCTCCCTGCCACAGCTCCTGCAGCGTCCCTCTGGCCACCTTAACAAAAAGGACTTGGCAAGGTGTGACAAGGTGCATAAATACTGAATTTCCTTGATCCCATCAGCAACACAGGGGAATGTTACGGGGATGGAAAGAAATTCTCCTTTAGGTTTTCACAAAGAACATTCTCCTCCAGGAGAACCTCACCCCCAGCAAGGGATCTCACTCCTCCAGGAAGCAGGGAGCTCCTTTGGGTGATTGCTCAGTGGTTAAATGGGATTCCCTGTTGTAAGCTTGCCAAAAGCTGAACTTTGCTTTACCTGCCTCATTAAGAAACTGAAATTTGCCCTTCTGATCTTTTGTTTGTTTGTTTGTTTGGGTTTTTTTGGGTTTTTTTGTTTTGTTATGGGACTAAAACTCCTTTCCCTGACTGTTCTGTTTCTCCAGGGGCTCACAGAGGTCTGCCAGGGGACCAGTGTAACAGCAGAGCTTGTTTGCTGTGTTCTACCAGCCTCCAGTGACCAGTGGCATTTCATTGTCCTCCCTTCAGTTTAGTCTTTGATGTGTCTGATCACTCCTGAGCCAGTATCAAATTCAGGCACTCGCATCCCGTAGCAATGAGCTGCAGAGTTGAGCAAGATTAACACAGAACCTGGGTTTGCTCATTTTGGATGCACATCCTGGTTGCATTCAGGGCTCCCTGATGCTTCCCTGGGAAGCTGTGAGCACTCAGTCTCTCATCTCCATGGTACTTTGGATTTTATAGATCCTGTCAGCTCCCTCCTCTGTCACAGTGTCCCTGACTGAGGATCATTTCTGTGTCACAATTGTTTGCACGTTTTCTTCTCTCTTCTTTCTTTTTCTATTTGTTTATCCTTTTGAGCTGGGACACCCAAACACCACAGAGAATCCAGCACAAGGACACAGCATTCCTTTGACAGTAACATATGGATATCCTGTGGTTTCTTAATCTTTTGCTGATAATCCTAATTATTGAATTATTTCTTTCTCTGATGTTGCTAATCACTGAGATGGTAGAGATTTCTGGACCTGGCTGTTGTAACTATTAGATTTTTTCCTGACTGGGAATATCTAGTTGGCAGCCAATCATTATATTTGAACAATTAGGATTGGCTTTCCCTTGTGTTCACCTTTTTGTTTGCCCCTACAGTGTTTTCCATAGAAATATTTCCATTTAATAGCTTTAAAAAATTACCTATGAAGCAGAGGCAAATGATCACTTTCAGTCAATTTCCAATTTTGAAAACAACTGAATTATTAAAATAAACTTTATAAATATTTAAAAATACAATTGATTTTTGTTTTACAGATGTCCCATGCTGGGAAGTCAGACAAGAAATTAGCTTTAGAAACATGACTTAATCATGCTGCATTAATCAAGAGCTTAAATAGATGCTGCATTTCAGGCTGGAGGGATAATGTTCGTGTTCTTACTCTTGGAAGAAGTAACAGTATAGAATTTTGAATGTGTATTTTCACTGTTTGGAATGTTTTTATAATCCACCTGGGGATGGGCAGAGGTCCTGCCCTCCTCACCTGTAAGAAAGGTGAAAAGCTGCACTTAATATCTTTGAAGTGGCAGCTCCTAACAAATGATGTGAGCACAGGCGCTGTTTCAGCTGTCAAACCCCAGAAGGAGGTGATGCCACCCTTGTGGCATGATCTGGGTTTGGCAGAAGGTGACACTGGATTTGAAAGAATTGCTCTGTTTTCTCAGGAATGCAGCAGAGTGTGCAGCAGGGGAAACAAAATTCTGTTGTCTGACTTCTCCAGCAGAGGTGGAGAAACTTTTTGACAATTGTAATTTTTTGTATGGGGAACACTATAAATCCTGTGCCACTACTGATTGTCACCTGCTGTGCTCATGTGTGATGCTCCCAGTGTGTTCAGTGCCAAATGTGCTTCCACCAGTATCACACACAGTGGGTATTGATTGCCAGAGGTTACATTCATTTATCTGTATAACTGCCTTTTTTTTTAGGGTCTTCTTGAGAGCCATCAACAAATTTGCAGAGACAATGAACCAGAAATTTTTGGAGAACATGAATTTTGAAGTCCAAGTAAGTATCTAGGGTTTTTAGCAGAGCCAAGGCAACATGAGGCCCTCCTGGTCCTGTGTCCCGTGTCAGTATCAGTCTGAGATCGACAGTATCAGACTGAGATTTACAGTATCAGATGGGCTGTGGATTTGAGTGGGGCAGGATTGGGCCATCTTCCATGTGACACCAGAACTGGGCTTTGATTATTTATGATAAGGCACCCAGCCTGAGCATTTTCTTCTGTAACTCTGCTCAGGACTGGCAAGAAGAAAATTCTTTTTTTTTTCCTTAGCCAGCCAAGTGAATTCAGAAAGTCAATTTCAGATGTAACACACGGAGCCTTTACAATGTCAGTGCTATGGATGTAGGACAGAAAGCTTAACTTTGCTGATTCCTAGACTATTTAGCACTTAGAATTTATTTTTGACTTGTAGTCTTCCCTGACAAGTCTATCTTCATCTATTAGTTTTTATTAGTTCTTTCTGTAATAATTTTTAATTAGGGTTAGTTGGTTTTTTTTTGTTTGTTCAATATCATTCTGTGCAACTGAGCTATTTTGTTATCCATTTTACCATGTTTGGCTTCCTTTAGATAAAAATGAAAATATCTGTAGTTTTCACATTCATTAAATTGGTATTAAAATGTAAATACACTTCTAGATTCAGGATTTGTCACTAAGTGCTCTCTGATCATGGTGTGTGAAGTTATTCTGTTTCACTCTTTACATAAAGTTCAGGGCTTTATATTTTATGGTTCATCTCACAGCTTTCAATTTGTTTTAAATTATTCCACTTGTGCTAAAAACTGTTTGGGAATTGGTTCTTGGTCCTCAACACAAAACCCCTTGGTCCCAAATAGCTGCAGAGGAGCCACGTACGTGGTTACACAGGAAGAGTTTGAAAGACAGTAGTGAAAAGAAAGGTAGAAGATTCACACTCAGTTATGGTGGCCCCAAATAGGAAATGTAGAGCTTTTTCCTCTTTTATTTCATTAAAAACATTTTACCTTCAAAAGGTGTGATTATACAAAAGTATATATGTATAATATTAATTAAGTTTTTTGAATCACAATGAGAGATGTTTTTTCCAATGAACTGAAAATGTATTCTTTTAGTAAATATCCCTGTTGGAAACTCTTAGGCCCTTGACCTATTTACGATATAATCTGTCTTGGGCTCTATTATTTGCAAGTTTATTAACAAGCAGTTTATAACCTATTGTTTCTGTAGCACTTGATCACTTTGTAATTTTTAAAAGCAGATAACAATGGCTTGAAAGACATCACCATGTGCAGGATACCAAAACCACACGGACTATAAAGACTGGATCTGTCAACGTTTTATTAAGGTGTACACTGCCTTTTTCAAATGTGAAAGCAGCAGTTTGACCTGGAGCCTTTGTTTCAGCTCTTTCCTGTGGCAATTCTGTGCCTTCCAAAGTGTTATCAAACAACCAGGGATGTTGTAGTTCAACACTGCACCTTGTAGTTCAAGGGGATGCATTAATGCTCTTTTATTCATGACTTGTCAAATATCTGGAGGCTCTGAATAAGGTAAATAATGTTACAGCAAATAAGTGGTGCCCTGTAAAGAATTGTAATACCCTTACAGTCTTCCTAAGAGACTTTAAAGTACAAATCAAGGTGTTACCTTACCTTTCTTTCATTAATAAAAGCTCTGCAAACCTTCTAAGAGTCCCCTAAATATACCTATTCCAAAAGTTGCTATTGGACTAAAAAAGGTCTGAATAATGCAAAGCACATTGTCTAATATCCTTAATTATAAATTTAAATTTGATTTCCCACAGCATATTTTTTTTGTATTATTGTATCTTGGCTGTAAGCAAACCTGAGCAGTGGTTAACTCAAAGTAAATGAGAAACTCCTGTACTTCATAAGATAGTTCACCTTACAGTATAGCTACTGTGAATCTGTATTTCTATTTTTATTGACATTCCTATAAAAAAATGTGAACGGGACAAGGAAACTTGATTTTTCTATTTTGATTAGAGAGAAAATTTGGAAGAGTGTAACTTCCATGTTTGTTAAGAGCTGCAGCCTGATAATCACATGGGCTGTTCATTCCCATCTCCAGCCCCAGGAGCAAAGGCATCCCCACATATCCCAGTCCTCAGGTGGGTTTGGGGCAGGTCCCTGAGCCCACTGTAGGGGGAGCTGAATGGGCTGGGGAGAACAGAGATCCAAATCAGTCAAAGTGTTATTTAAAATGAAAAGGTGCCACACCTTTAAGTTCTGTGTAAACGAGTGCATGATTTTTACTGTTTGCAGGATGGTGTTTTCAGATCAGATGAAGCAATGAGTTGAAGCAAAGTCTTAATTAAAAGAAAAATTTGAAAAGCTATTTAAAGCACAGGGAAATAGACCTGAGGATTTTCACTTGGCTGAGTGGTTGCATGGCAATAAATAGTAGACAACCAAAGCAAACAAAGCAAGTCAACTGTGAAGCAGTTGAGCATCTAAGAAAGTGTGGTTTAAATCTAGAGAAATGCAATGAAGAAATTTTTTGCTACTCTAGTTGAGCTTGTTAAATGTAGAAAAAAGGGTCCTGGCATCTTTCTTGTTTGCAAAGCAAGTTGGTCTTTTCGTTTATTATGTGTTTCAGGTAGAAGGGAAAGAGGGGTTACCATTTAGGGCCTGGGAAAGGATGTGCTTTGTCTCATCAAGAGCAGGTCTGAAAGGAGCAGGACAGGAAACTGGCTCCTTTTACTGCCTTTGTTAAAAGATGAGCTCAGAACAGGGGCCGGAGGAGTCTCGCACACCGCCGCTACTCCAAAATCCCGCGCAATCGAGAAAAGTAACATCAGCCTCCTCACACGGCGCTAGAACTTCTGCAGCGCTAGAACCTCCATCCTCATGGGACTGCATGAGACACAGCTGGGCTCCAAGTCTAGGGGTTTTGTTCTAGCTGACTTTCTGTGGTTATGGTGAGATGATAAAAATCTTTAGGGGTGTTTTAGGAGAAAACTGCACATTGTTCTTCACCTAAGGGTGTTTAGATCTTTCAGTTTGGTGCTGGCTCGTTGTTTCAGGAGCTTGTTTTGCTGCTCTGTATGAACCATCTCTTAATTTGCATACGGACCAACATCGCTCCTCCCCCTTTCAAGTCCCTGTCACCATTTTGGGAAGCAGCAGAGGTGATTCCCGACGGAAAAAGGGTTATTGACAACATTAATCCAACTTATTGACTTTACAATCATTAACAACAAGTAACTTAATTCATTAACTTTACAACCTAGTAACAGGTAACTTATTAACTTTACAACTTAGGTGTTGAGATTTCTTAGTGTTTTATTCCTAACAGGTCCAGTCCTTAAGTTAGAACTCGGCTTTGCCTTAAAGCCAGAAGGTCAATGCTGAGGCTGTTGGATAGAGAGATAAAACCCCTGCCCAGCACAGCAGTGAACAGCTGTTAAATTTCCTGCCTTAGCAGGGTCATCACTCAGATTCACCCTCCCATTTTGGTAGGGAGCCCAACACTGAGGTTGTCATGGCACTGGGCAGGCAGCAAGGGCCACAACGGGCCTTTGGCTTGGGAATCTCTGGTCTTGGAGGTAAAAAGTCATCTGATATCTGAGGTTTTGTGCCTGCTGGGTGCGGGGGTGGTTTTCCTTGGTTTGGGTTTTTTTCTGGGTTTGCACACAGAGTGCACAAGGGGTGGATTCAGTACATCAGTGGCACTCAGAGGTCGTGTCCTGCAGAGATTCTCCAGTGTCAGCATGCAGCAAAACTTAGCACAATAAAACCAAGTCTGCCTGGAAGGCTTCTGTTATGGAATATTTACTGTTGTGCTAATAAAACAAAGCTGTTAACTCCAGAGGAAATAATTTTACAGGAGAGAAGAGAGTGAAATTTCATTAAGTGATTGACCAAAAATAAACCATGAAGTAGGAGTGAAGGAGAGGTCCCAATATTCATGGTGTCTACAGTACAAACAGGGACAGAATCTTGCATAATGCATGACTCTGCATTCTTCAGTACTGAACATAAACTGGAACATGAGGATTTAATGCACAGAAATCTGGAGTTTCAGCAGGAATTTTTGAATAGGTAAAAAACCCTCAATATTTAGCAGTTTCTATTTTATTCATGTCCCTGGATTTGAAACAAGTTATTTTCTTATATTTATATTAGATATAAAGAGGCTATGTTAAATATTGAAACAGGTTATCCAGAAAGGCAGAGAATATTTTCTCACTCCAGGATTCTGAAGAATTAATTCAGCAGTTGACTTGTCTGAAGCAGTTTAGCAGCTCTTGCCTTGGCATGTGGAGCTGGAGCAGCTGAGCTGGCAGGTGTCCTTCCAGGTGCACATTCAGAGCTTGCAAGGAAAAGTCTGAAGGCTTGCAACTGTGGAAAGTATTCTAGCTTAAGACTCTGTATTGAGGATGACCCTATGGAGAGAATATAAGGAGATATACTGATGACAAGAAAAAAAAGGCAAGCAGGTCTGAGGTTAGACTTTCCCCTGAAGACCATGACAATCAATGTCTTATTGCTCATTCAACTTCTTTGTTGCATTTCACGTCAATGAAAAGTCTTATTAGTGTGATGGCAAATTGCTTATTTTTCTCTTTTCCATCCTTTTGTTTGTTTGCTCTCAATATTATTTGAAATAATATTCCCAAGGATTCTCTTAGTTGATTGCAGAGCTGTCTCAGGCAGTGTCCACACCACCTCCACACACTGGTGCCCCCCAGTCAGGACCACGTTTTCAGTTGTAAGAGGATTTGTTGTGGGCTGCCTTTGATGTTTCCTTTTCCCTGGAGGTGGGGAGTGCTTGTGGTGTAGGGTTCATTAGCAGCTTCTCCTGGTAAAGACAAGGAAAATTCAGCCATCAGCATAACATCCAGTCTTAAAAGACGTTGCAATGTTGGGACTCTTGCTGGTTTGTATCAAGTAACAGTTCTTTAGGGATTTCCCTAAAATGTGAAGATTGGACACCGTGTCCAGACCACTGCTTTGCAGCTGGGCTTTTGCAGAGCAGCAGAACAGCTACACCATCAAAAGGTGTAAATTCTGGATTTCAGGTGCAGGAGTTGAGATGGGCTCTTCAGAAGAGGCTTAACAAACAAACAAAAATTTTAAAAATTATGGAATATATTTTTGAAAAAGTGTTCCCTGAAGGCCACCTTGGAGTCTTTGGTTTAATTGTGACAAAAACTCTGTGATTTTCTGTACTTATGCAATACATTCTTGATATCCTCAACAGCTGTCTGACAAGATGTCATCTCTGGTAAATAGGACGATTGCAGGACATTTTTGTTTCTGTTGGCAGCTGATGTCATTGCAAGGTGTTGCCTCTGTCCAGGACAGAGCATTTTCACTCTGCTGTCACTGTCACCTCCTGGCTCCATCCCCTTTGGTCGCTCTGCACAGGAGGAGTTTCCACGCAGGGAGGGAACACACCCGCCCTGGGGCTGTCTGCACCTGTGGCGCCACTGGATTCCTGGCTTGTTTTGTTGTGGCTTTTGTGCAGGATTCCTTCGGGAATGTCGCTGGTTGGAGCTGGCAGTGCCTGACACCTTCAGGGCAGGGCAGAGAACAAACCCAAATCACTTCGTTGTGCTCCGGCACAGGTGCTGTAGAGCCTCTGCTCTGGAAATGCGGGTTATTGATTCCTTCTCCTCCCTCCCTTCCCTCCATTAGCTCTACATTTACAGGGCATTAGAAAGGATTATAATTCTATATCCGTGCTGTTACAGCGATTATAATTCATATATTAATCACCTACGCCACAGAATTTTATTATAAAAGGCATAGTCCAAAATCTAATGTCAGTCTGATTTGAAAGAAAATGCTTGTTTTTTGTGTTTTCCTACCCTTCTTGCATGAGCTATGCTCCATTAATAACTCAGCAGTAATGAAATGTACTTCAACAAACACAATTCACAAACAGAATTGTGTAGCTTATTTTTTATGTTAAAATCTTCTTTTAGAAACCCCAAAATCAAAACCCTCAGGGCATTAAAAATACACAGAGGAAAAATACACACTGCAAAAATCGATGTATGACAGTGGCAGGCATTGCAGAAACAATGCAGAGGTTTACAGGGAATTAAACCATCAGGAAATTTGGCTCGAATTAACTATACTGGAAATATTAAAGTGTTATATTTTTATATATTAAATATCATACTGCACATCTGAAAATGATCAAATTACAGAGTTTGCAGTTCATATTTGATTGTTCCACCAGCAAATATCAGCTTTCAGAGGTGTGTGAAGGAGGAGGCTGCAGCCTTTACTCCTGCATGATTTTCTAGATAACTACCAAATCTCTTCTTCATGAGATGGCTGGAAATTTCCTGCTAAATTAATTCCTCATTTTCCAATTTGACAGATGTCTGAAACACCTTTGAATGTTATTATGGGGCTAAGAGAAAACAAAACATGTCTCATAAGAGTAATTTTTGCATTTTTAAAATCTGTTTCCATATTATTTTACTTTAGGGAGAGACTACTTTGTCTTGTAGAGTTTTAAAGTTAGTTTTGGTGCTTAAAATCTTGTGAGTACTTAATTTGAATATGCTACTGAAAGGGAAAGGATCCCATTTTTTCAGCCATTTTGGGGTACTCTGAGACTGGAAGGAAAAGTATTTTATTAATAAGGAGATTGAGTCTGTAGGGTGTGTCTCTGACAAAGGTGGCGCTGAACTTGGAGCTATTAAATGAAGTAAGAGACCATTTAGGAATAAGCCTTCATTTAGAACAATTTGAGAAATTTTCCATTTCACTGCTATAATTGACACATACAGAGTGTGTGCCCTGCACATCAATAAACACGGCTTCTCAAGGGGCTGAGAACTCCACACTGGTCAAAATAATCTCTTAAAATATTTGGTGAGAGAGTAAAACAGGCCTTTCAGGGCATAAACAACATTTGTGCTGATGAGCAGGCTCTGAGTTGGGTTGGTGTGTGTGCAGCAGGGCCAGCTGTGCTCACACAGACACACAGAGCCCTGCAAGGGCTTTGAAAGGAGCAGCTCTGCTGGGCAGAGCCTTGGCTGGGCCTCCAAGGGAGGGATAAATTAACAGCAGGGTCATCTACAAATTACAGAGGACGTTTGAGAATTGTATTTGTTATTGGAAATGTCTGTGGTTCTGGGGGTAGCTCTGTGTGTTGGGATCTGTATTTCCCAGTTATTTGCACACCAGAGTTTTCCAGGCTACAAAGGACAGAGGCCACTTAAGTTTTGATGGAACATTTTGTTTCCAGGCTGTTTAGTATGGGTTCCCAACCCAGGCTTGTATTGCACCATACAAAATGAAGAGCTCTGTCCTGTGTTTTGTTCCATCCTTTGGACCACCACTGAATACATTTCCCATTGCCTTCTGCCCTCTTACTGAGCCCTACCACTGGTTTTAGCTACAGCTGCATTTTTAAGTGTTTAAAGCTGCTGCTGACTGCCTAAAAGCTTCTGAAAATTGTATTTCCTTCTTTAAATTTGTGTTTCCTAGGGAAGTTTCTCTTTTCCCTTTCCATTTCTGGTGTGTGAGAAGAGCTTGTTTTTGATTGCCTGTAGAACAAATAGTTTGCTTTCAGGAATGGTTGTGCACTGTAAGCACAGAGGCTTTTTGTCTACTTCAAGTACAGACTCAGTACTATCAGCTGTTATTTAGGGATGTATTTTGTCCTTCTTTCATGTGGAGAGCTTTTCACAAATTACACTGGAATTTCATACAGATGGTTGTTGAATTAGGATCCGAGGAGGAGGCAGGAGAAGCCTTTTGAAGTGGTGCTCAAATGTAATTACATAGGTGCCTTTTGCTCCAGTTTGTTAAGATCCACCAGCATGTAACGTGTTCCCCCAGTCTTGTTTTGGTTCAGGGTTTAATGTTGTTGGCTAATGAATCTCATGTGAATCTTTTTTTAGCAATATTTATTCAGCTGCTCTGTTTTTAAGAGCAAATGTGTAGTAGTGGTTATTAAAATTCTTCTTGCTTTTCTGCTAATTGCATAATACTAACGATGTACATCTCTGCATAATACAAAAATCTCATATTGCTTGCATCGTTTGGTTTCATAAATTATTCTGCATTATGCATCATTTAATATTATTCCTGCTTTCCTCAAAATTATTATAATTTCCTTATATTCAATTTACAGCTGTGGAACAACTATTTTCATTTGGCTGTGGCTTTTATTACCCAAGATTCACTACAGCTAGAAAACTTTTCCCATGCAAAACACAACAAAATCCAGAACAAGTAAGCAAAATATATCCTTTAGCTTATATCTTTTAATTTTGTAGTAAAATGATAAAAAAGGTAATGATAAAAATGCCTTTCGTATTCCTTTCCTCCCAGATATGGAGATATGAGACGTTTAATTGGCTTTGCTATCCGTGACATGTGGTACAAACTTGGTGAGTAGCAAACTGAGCTTCACTGCAACTGAATCTGTCACATAATGTTTGTTCCATTGAAAAATATCTGATATGAAGTGCTTTTGTAAACATTTCTGCTATTTGAACTTAAAATATGTTTTCACTCCTCTGATTAAGCTTGCAGCCGACATGAGATAGAGTTGGACTACTGCCAGGTTTGTATTTAAAAGAGGATTCACAACCTTCTCTCAAATTTCAAACATGACTGGAATCAGATCTTAAACCTTATTTTGCAGGATTGAGACTGCATGATTTTTCCCTGAGCAGGTTACTGCTCAGCCTGAACCTATGATTCTACAAATTAGGAGATTCAGATTTAGAATCTGCTTGGATTAAAATTCCTAAAACGTTTTTACATTTGTCATCCAGCCAGGTTCTGCTGCTCCTCCTTTGAGAGATTCTCATTGACTCCTTTGGAATTGTTTCTTATTAACTGAACTTAGGTAGAATACTCGTTTTATCTTGCAAATTTTTTCTGTGGCATTTGCATTGAAAATTCACATTGCACACATCAGAGAGGAACACCAGAATCAGAACACTCCTTAGTGTGGAACAAGTCTCACATTTGTTGATGAGGAGGTTTTTGTCTCCTTGCAAGGTTCAGGCAGCACTGAGGCTCTCACCCAGCTCCTTGGGTTTGCTGCTGCTCTGCTCCGTTTCTCAGGGCAGCGTTAGAGCCGCGCCTGGGACCTGGCCCAGAGCTCTGCAGATTTGGGGGTTTGTTGGCAGCTGATGGAACCCTGGTGCACTGAGATAATTCCTGTGGGTTTAGCTGCTGAGTTCTGTGGATGGTGTTTCTGTTACCGCTGCTGATTTTGATTCATTGGTTGGTTTGATTCACTGTTGCAATGTCTAATTTTATTCTAAAAGCCAGTCATGGTTTTCTCCTTCATAGAAAGGTTACTCCATGTGACATTACCACGTTGTGCTCTTCTGCTGGTAGAATTTGGGAGGTTCTTAGGGTAATTTATTACTTTCTACTCTAAATATTTATAAGGAGATGTCAAAAACTGAAAAATCGAATTCTTCACTGGAAATAGCAACCCCTCTGGCATTCCTGCTTATTCCTGGCACTGCATTTCTGGCACGTTAGAAGGAAACAGTATCCATTCACATGCCCCCAGCTTCTGAGAAGAAATGAAGTGACTGAGTTGTAAGACTTGACCAACAGAGATGGCTTAAACACTACTTTAAATGATTTCAGCTCCTAGATGTCTTCCTAAAACTATTTGGTTTGCTCTTCAAATATTCAAGTTTTGGTTTTGTTTCAGGCCAGAATAAAATTTGCTTTATTCCGGGGATGGTTGGGCCCATCTTGGAAATGACTCTTATTCCAGAAGTTGAACTACGAAAAGCCACGATCCCAATTTTCTTTGACATGATGCTGTGTGAATATCAGAGGACAGGAGAATTCAAAAAGGTAATTACAAATGCTCTGCATGAAAATGCATTTAAATGTCATGTGCTCAGTATTTCTGGTAAATGTTTGTCAAGTGAGCTTTTCTGCTTACCCAAAGTGAAATCCCAAATATTAAGAACCAAAGAAAGAGCAAGTGTAGGATCTCCAGAGTGACTTAATTTGACTTAGGCAAAACTTGTTGCAATGACAACAACAAATAGATGGAATAGCAAAGAGGGGCCCAGGGAAATCGCAGGATCTTAATCCAAATTTTCAAGATTTCACTGGAAAAGGTTCAGAGCAGCAAGACTTATATTGAAGTCAGCCCTTCATTAAGTAGGAGATAGAATTAAATGACCTCTAGGGATCCTCTATAATCTAAATATTTCCTTATCCCCCTTCCTTGTGACATAGATATTGGTAAGCCAAAACTTCCAGGCTTTAATACAGAGTATCTGACAGGAGTAGAAGTGAATAGTTAATTATATGTTATCAGATTTATCAGGAAACTGTACCTTTTAAAATCTTTATTATGAGAAAAAATAATCACTGTGAAGAACTGAAATTCCTGGAGTGTTTTCAGCAGTCATTTTGAAAAGGAAAAAGAATTTTTAAGTCACAACTATGAAATATTTTTGATTGATGGAATAGAAATGGAGATGGTGGGGCAGGGCACTAGGGATTGTAATCTAAATTTCCTGCCACTGCTGGCTGTGTCTGCCTGGGCACTGGAATATCCATCCCTGTCTGACATCTCCATTCTCCTCAAGCTCTTTGGCCTGGAATCACCTTGTTCTGTGTTTGCACACTGCCTCCCACAGTAAATTATAAACTGGATATTCAGCTTTGCAGTTACACAAATAATTAATTCAGAACAGTCTGTGTAAGGGAAAACGACAAACAAAAAGGCATCATTTTAGATGTGTAAATATAAGTATCTCGAATACGCAGCTATGTTTAATTCTTTAAATCATTTGGGGCATTTCTATGTCAATGAAGTGTGGAACAAATGAGCAGATGGAATTTCCATTTTGGTCTGTATTCCACAGTGCAAAGCTTTTGGTTCAAGTCCAAGATTAAAAACCACTTTGTTTCTGTGCATCTGTTCCCTCCGTGTCCTGATAGTCCTATATTTGCCTTCTTAAAAATGTTTTCCTGCTCATGGCTTATACCTCATCTCTTGGGAGAGACACACAGATCTGTACAGCCCAGGAATCCTGAAAACTCATCAGTCATCCTGCCTGATTAACAGCAGCAGCAGCTTGGGAGCCTAGGAGAGGCCAGGCACTCCAGTGCCCACTGAATCTCTTCTCCTGCCATAAAAAGAAGTTTCAGGTAGTATTTTGCAGTGCCAAGGAACAAGGACATTGGGTTTACTGCAGCTTAAGGAAAAGGGGGAATTTTCATCAGATGGTGCAGAAACTATTTCATAATTGAGCAGTTGAGTCTCATTGGACTCTAATGTTCTGCTTTAGGAACTGTGATCATTTGCTCATCAAGAATCACGGGCTTTATCCTCTCCTTTGCTATGGATGAGGTAATTAAGATAAAAAAACTTGCCTCTGGAAGTTTAGCCATTCTGGTAAGTTTTTTAAAATACGTATTTTAAAGGAAAGGCACATTAAGTTTTATGCTTTAAAATTGTACCACCTTAATTTAAAGGAGCAAATAAGTAATATAAATGGATAATTACTGAATACACAAACACATAAACTCCAGGTTTTGGTAGTGGGCAAATTTCATTTGCAAATTGACATTTAGTAGTATAAAGGACTTTTTTTATAAAGCTTTAGTATAAAATTTTGAGAATGACAACGTGTTATTTCAAGAGTGCCTGGGGCACTCAGGAGCCCAGAATGACATACACTTAAAACATAATTTTGTGGAACTTTAAAAATAAATAATTTATTTCTAATCGAATCTAATCTTCTCTAATGAGAGAAGAGGGGGAAAAAATCACAAACAGAAACATCTTTATGAGCTGAGCCTGTACCAGCACAGGAACCAGAGCCTGTCTGGTACCTCCCACACAATTTAATAACCTTTCCCAAAAATCCTGTCTCTGTGAGCATCCCTGGTGCTGGGGGGGCACAGGGGGTGTGCTGGTGCTGGGGGCTGTGTCCTCCTGTATGCACACAACATACAGGCAGTAAGGATAGAAAGTAATTTAAATTTATAAAGCAGGAATTTAGCTATTTCTAGGAAATCATTTAATCCCAGAGGAAACAAAATTCCACCTGTGGTTATCTCAAGAATGAATTGTTCTACAAATATATTTAATGGCTTGGAATCTGTATGTAAGTGTAGGCACAGTAAGACATTTTCTTGCAATCCTTTCTTCTACTTTGCACATGTAATTTCCATTCACCCAGAGCAGTGTTACATAAGCTTGTAATTTTAACTCTAATTGAAGATGTAGAGAGGGAGCCATTAATATCTATTAATTTTAGCTATGGACGCTCTGCCTATCATGAGCTCAGAGAGCTGGGGATCTTGGAAAGCCAATTTATTCATCTCTCAGTGTCTGTGGATAGACTCGGTCCTCTAAATGCATTCCTTTCTCCTTCAAATAGAAAGAGAAGCTCGTCTGACAGACACACAGGGTTAAAAAAGTCCCATCCTCCAAATGCTGATAACCCACCTTTCCTTTCCTTGAAAGATCAGGTTGTGCATTTTATTAAGACTTCTCAAAGGAAGATACATCATCAAGCAACCTCGTCCTGCTTGTTCTAACTTGATCTGAGGCCAGGAGATAGAAAATGCTTGCTTAAAAAAAAAAAAAATAAACAAACAAGGAAAATTAGCTCTTTGCAGTGTAAATGAAAATATCATTTAAATAAACATGGATTGGAGTTACATTGCGGATTTAACTTGGCTTAGGAAAGATTAACTCATCTGTGTTTATATTTTTGTTCAAATAAATCATTCTGTTTGTGTTTGGTATTTTCAGTTTAGTATCTCTCATGGGTTCTGCCAATTGCTGGAGCCATCTGGGGAAGTTTTCTGTGTTTGCTTTCCTTCCTGACTGCTGTGGGGCCATGTCAGAAATCAGTGCTGGCTGCTGCATGCTGTGGCTTGGGTTTCCAGCCTCGTTGTTAGAGCACAGACATTGATTCTGTGGAAGTGTCCTGTTGTTCTGAGCTCTCACAGGGAACTTAGAGAATGACTGAGGTGTCCCAGCAAGCTGCTCTGGCACAGGAGATGTACCTGCTCTAAATAGCCACATTTCTTTCTCTTGTTATGTGTAAGGTTTCAGAAGGATGTGAGATCAGCAGCAGAGGCTGAGTTTGTACAGCCTGGTGCTTCAGAGAGATCCATGTGGAAAACATGGATGTGTTTTGTGTTTGGTATTGAGATGTGCTCAGAGCTGGGGAGATCCCTCAGATCTATTAGAGAAGTAGGTGAGCTTAAAGCTAAATTGGTGCCAGTGAAAACTAGGCATATTCTGTTTAAATGAGAGGAGAAAGACACTTTCCAGAGCTTAATGCTGGCACAAAAACTTTAAAACTTCAGTCTATTTCTGCCAACTTTTTTATTTGATCCAAGCAACTGATTTTTTCTCTTCTTTCAGGTTGTTGAGAAACTGCAGGAAAGATGCTTAGGAAGAGTTTTTTTGTTCAGGTCCAGAAATGTGAAATTATTGCCTGTTTGAGAATTAATCAATTCTCTACCTGCTGAATAAGTACTAGGAAGGATTTAAGAGGTGGATTTAACTGGTGCTTGACCTGCACTATATTCTCTTACTGCAGTAAGCCCACAGAAAATGGCTGGATTGGATGTTTTTGTTCAATATTTTCTTGTCCTGAAACTGCCATGCACCTGTGTTACCCACATTAAATACTAATACACATCCTGCTTGCACATAAAAATTAATTCAGAGCCTTTTAAACTTCTATTTGAACCAGGATGAAACAGAGCAATTTAATTTTTTTCTGTTAAGCTATTTTTCAATGATAGCTCTTTATTCTCTAATATTAGTATAGTATGTACTGTTCAACAGGCAGTCTTTCATTTGTATTCTAATTACAGAGAAAGAATTAATTTAGAGCAGCAAAACCTGCAAGTAACAAAGTGGTGGAAATGGCTCCTTCCTCCCTGCCCCTTTCCAGAGCAGAGTGTACCTGCACTGCCACTGCTCTGAGCCCACGTTTTGCTCTTGGTGTGAGCAGTGGAGAAGTTTGGCTGCTCAAGGTGCTGTTTCAAAGCTCCTTGGAAGAAGCAGAAGCCACTTCAGTTTCTGCCTCAAGAGCGGTTTGCAGGATCAGGGTGGCCAATAGATCTGGGTTGTACACTGGAGGAAGGAAGGGAAAGTTTGGCCTTTGTTCTTGAAAAATGATGAATCATTTTTCTGGGTGGAAAGTTTGAATCATGACCTACTCGAAGGAAGAACATCTAGTAACATTTTCATTTAGAATGTTACATTCTTTAAAACTGAAGAAATTCTAAAAACACATCTGAAGAGATGAGTGATCTGCTTGGTGCTCTAAGAGGAAGGACTGCTTTCCTCTGTGTAGCCCTGGCTTGGCTTCTTCAGCTCACAGCTGAATGTTTTGATGAGGATATATTGAAATAAGGTAAAATACTTTGCATTGCACTATCTGAAAGTACCATATCTGAAATATTACAGTAATTCTTTGTACCCTGAGAGGCTTCCGGTTCTCTGGTGGGATGATCTGGATCCCAGCCTGCCAAAGCTCTCAATTACACTGAAACACTCCAGGGAGAAACAGAATTATTCATATACTGACAATTGTGTGACATTTCGTATCAAAGAAGAACGTGAAAACTTGCTGCATTAGCACTGTAATGAATTCTGTAATTTTTACAGTGGTTTTAATAATTAGATCTATGCAGAGCAACTGAGCTTTATTTCAATGTAGGTCTCCACTAATGCATTCCCTGCCCCTCTTGACGTGTTAATGACTTGCCTAGAACCCTGAGGTTGATCTTTCCTGTGTCTTCTGAACAGGGTGCAGTTGTTTGCATGAGGATAAAGACTGTCTGTAGCTGCAACAGACTCTGAGCCTGTGTCTCACGTGCCCAGTGCAGGGGAAGCTTTGTGAAAATCTGTATCCAGGCTTTCAGCTGTGCTAAAAAGCCCAGACCAGAATATGCCCAAGCATTTAACCTTTGGGAATATGTGATGTAATTATACAAAGGTACATTTTTGATGCCATGTTGAAGTGTGTTGACCTCTGGACAGCTGCTCAGTGTTTTGATTTTTCTTTCTTTATTAGTTTGAAAATGAAATCATTTTGAAGTTGGATCATGAGGTGGAAGGAGGACGAGGGGATGAACACTACATGCAGTTGTTTGAGTCCATGTAAGTAGTGCATGAGAATAAACAGAACAAATGCCTTCAGGATGTGTTTCTATCTTATTGTTCCCAGTTCTCAGGTTGGTAGCCTTACCTAAAATAGAATCTTAGCAACCTTTTTCATGAAGGGACTGGAAATAACGTAATGCTTCACTACACCTGGTTTGCATTGCAGTTTTGCTCATTGAGATTACTTTCCTGGTTGCTTCTCGTTGTTTTGTGCTTCAGCTATATTATGAAGAAGTTATACCTAACCTGCATTTTTACATGTCTAGATTGGACTCCAAGAGATTATTCAGACAAATCTGAATTTAAATCAGGCTTTGTGATGTCATGTGCGTGTTTTACTTCCTCTAAGCCTGCTACCCTGTATGGGTTGTATTTCTGGGTAGGGGTAGCAGTCTTTTCAAAGTCACTTCTCTCATCAGATGAACCATGAAAGCTTTGGGTACACACACAGGGGACATAAAGAATCATTTATTCTGTTTCTTTTTGCAGCAGCTTTTATCAAATTTGAATGTTGCTGTCTAGCTTCCTTCAAGATTTCTCTTAGGGTAAACAACTCCTGTATTTCAGTTTATCATATGGAATGTTTCCTGGACATTCCTACAATGTCTCCATCTAGTTTGAAATACTGCATTGCCTTAAAGCTGGAGAGAGTGCTCAAACTGAGACTTTATCTATGCAAAAAGCAATGCTTCCCTCAGATCTTGTGGATGTGACCCTTTGAAGTTCACTCTTTCTGAGCTGTGTAACATTATTTGCTTGCCTTGTTTGCACTTTGCTCTTTCATTCCAGCGCTTTTCTTGGGAAGTGGCACTATGCAGTTAAACCCCACCTTTCAGCAGTGCAGTCAAGGAGTGTCATCAAACACAGTACAGAGCTTTTGATCTCCTGCCTTTGCAAGGCCCCCTTCTTGCTCTGACATATCCGATTTCTCCCCTTGGTACTGTCCCACTTTCCAGAAGGCCTCAAGTTCAAAGTTTCCACATTTCTAAGGATGGCAATTCATCTTATCTCCAGATTTTGTTGAATGGCAGCTGTGGATGGAGTGTTGAAGCAGAGGCTGGTAACCTGCCTGTGGTAGGACCTGTTCTCTCAGTTGGTTTGGTTTAAGTCTTCCTATATTTACACCTTTCAAAGCAGGGATTTCAAGCCTCTGTCCCCAACTCCCTGTTGCAACTGGAAGGAGACCCAGTTAAATTTGCCTCCACATTTACTCATTTGGTCATTTTTTCATCAGCTGATCTCCTGCACTCCTACACAGTTCTAGGTGTCACCTGAAGGTAGATATTTAGCAGAACTCAGTGACTGCTGTGTTGCTGCTCACCTCTGCAACCAACATTTGCCCACACTGGTGGTTGCTGGGAACTTCTTCATGCCCATAATAATAAACTAAACAGGTTCAGCAGAAGTTTAATTAAGCACTGCCTTGCTTTTGTCCCTAGACCTAAACGTGAGTGTGGCCCATGAGGGGTTGTGACCTGTCCTAGACAGTGCCCAGGGGAAGCTGGGGTGATGTGGGACAGGTGAGAGGTTGTTCTCAACAGGCAGAGTAGACAAGGCTGCCCTGCCTGGGGAAATGCAGGAGAATCCATGAACACAAGTTGTGCCATGCCACTTGTCCTCAGGCTCAGAAAATGAGTTCTGGCATGCTTTAGTTCCTAATAGAGGCACAACAGGAAATGGCACTTGGCAGCTTTCCAGTTCCCCATCATTGCAGTGGCCTATGTTATGCAGTTGTTTTTCTCAAGCTTTATTGCAAATATTTTTTTATTTAAAATTTTCTATTTTTTTCAAGCTCTGTTTAAAAATTCAAAGGTTTCTTGCTCCCTCCTGGGGGTAAAAAATCTTCTGAAGTTTTGTGGTCCTTTTTATTTGGATTATTGCATAGAGCTGAGCAATACAACTTTTTGAATCTTCCCTCAAGGGACAGGAATTCTTCTCTCCTGTTCTTTTTGTAGTTCTTTATGTGGACTCTGGTTCACCTTTCTTTAGTGACTGGAGTTATGTACTTTGTGCTGAGTGAGACCCAGCAATAGCTTGTGGTTTATGTCAATGTTTTTCTACTTGTATTGGGAAGAAGTGTGATGTCTTGGTGCCTCATGTTCATTGTGCAGTCAGGGAACGTTCACAGCTCTGCCTTGTTTGCTGTTACTCCAAGGGAACCTGTGGCAGAAATCCATAATAGTCACTTGAATGATGCCTGTACTTTCCTTCATTAGTGTCTCACACTGTTTCTGATACTTGTAGATGTAAAATAACATCATTTTCCTGTATAATATTCCAGTCCCCTATGTGTTTCTGAGGCTTTCTTACTTTCTTTCCCACAAACATCTTTTAATGTGCTCCAGCTTTTTCTGTCAGTTGTCAGCTCTTCAGCCCCTTTAGTGTTTCCATTCCATTTGCAGTGTATTTAATAAGCCATGTGTCAGTTATTGATTTAAATATTTCAGTTTCAGACCAGTCAGACGAGAGCAATTGGAATATTCTGATTTTATCTGCTGGCCTCTGTCCCTCCTATCTTATACAACATAAATGTTCTTTCAGACATCCACATACACATTCCCTCTGTGTCAGGACAGTAACTCCACTGGTGCTGCACAATCCAAGGAGTAAACTTTAGATGCTGCTTTTACTTTGCTTGACTTGGAACTTTATTCCTGGGTATTCTGCAGAGGTTCCATTCTAGGCCAGTGCTTCGAGGATTTCTTTGCAATTGAAGTCAATATGAATATGTATTTTCTGAACAAGGTTCAAATACTTATGAAAAGTAAAAAAAAAAAAAAAAGATTTGGTATTAATTAAAGCAGTATACTTAGTAATTAGAGTTTAAGAAAATGTTGTGCCTAAAGATTGCTAATATTATTTTTACCTGGCTGTCTGGAAAACAATAATGTAGAGCTCAATTGATAATTGAGCACTGAGGTCAGAACCTTCCCAGCTACCAACGCAAAGCAGGACTCCCTTGGAGACAATTAACTGCATCTCTGCCTGACTCAATGCTTGTATCTATAATTATGTATGGAAAATATATGTATGTATGTGTGTATATAAATATATATATTATATATAAAAAATGCAGTTTGTCAGAGAGGATCCCAATGGAAAACCAGAATGTTAAGTAGAGGAAACAAAGGAAAAGCAAAGAAAGAAATAATTTCTCTTAAGCAAAGAAAGAAAATACTCCTTAATGAGATGCAGGTAATCACTTAATGATGTTTAAACAGATAAATGTTGAAAACAAAACTCTGACAGTAAAATTAAATCTCTGCTCCTAAATCAGTTCAGTACTTTTTAGAAACAGTATATACTAATGTTTTGTTAATGTAAATTGAAACTGATGATACCAAAATATAAAACTCCCCTTCCTGTATTTTTATCAGGAGAGATCAAGCTGCTCTTTTCAATCTGCAGAAAGATTGGTTTTGCTTATTTCTCAAAGTAAAATTACTCTGGTGATGTATTTTTTGAGCTAAAAGTGTAATTTTTGTTCATTTGAACTTTTATTTCATGTGCCAGTACAAAGAGAAGAAAAACGTTTTTGCATTTTATGCTGAGGAAAGGAAGGTGCAGTGTTTATTGCAATAGTGTGACATTCAAGAGACTTGAGTTTGTGATAGCACAGATGCATATTTCTCTGTCCTGAAGTTATGGGTACACCCTTGAATTCAAAGTCGTTTCCAGAAAGGAAAAGTAAATGTCTCTTTTATTTTTGTTCCATTTGATTTATATGCCATTTGTCTTCTGAATATCTAAATTACCAACTCACAGAGGGAATTGCCAGTGCATTCTGCAGTTGATTTAGGCCTAATTCAGTATTTGCCATCAGAATTGTACCCATATTTCTGTACTGGCAGCCTTACAGAGTGTGCCAAGCAGCACCCTGGCATTTGCAGCCTGGTGGAAAGCTTTGTGAGCCTGGTGAAAGGGCTCCTGGAGAGGCTGCTGGATTATCGCGCCGTGATGAGCGACGAGAGCAAGGACAACCGCATGAGCTGCACCGTGAACCTGCTGGTACGCGCTCTCCTGGATGCTGGGCTGGGGAGAGGACAGCGTTAGAGTCTATTTACTAAACATTTATTAAATATTTATTAAATCTTCAAGGGGGCGGGAGTGGGTGACAAGGTTCCATAGTGATTTAAATTCTGAGGGGACATTCTGATATCTCTTTGCACGGATCTATGCGTAAGTCTGAAAGCAACGTTCACCCATTGGCTTTGTTTGGTTTGTATGCTTTATCCACTCTGACTCTGTGGATAAATAAGGAAGTTTGCTGCTCACATGCCTGTACCTATTGACAGGCTTAATGGGACAGTGGGTTCTTGACAGAATCCAGCTGTGATGAGGAGCTGACCCACTTGCTGCTTCAGCATCTCAATAGTTAGAGTTTTCAAATGAGGGCAGGAAACCTGCAAGGCACCTTTGCAGTTGGGTGCCAAGAGTTTTGAGGCTCTGATCTTGTCCTAGGCCACTCTGTCTTCTTTTCTATTCCTGTTTTGTAATGAGGATATCACATAGAAGGATTCTTCCTCCAGAAAATTCCTCAGAGCTGAGGAGGAACCTCTGCCACCTTTGAAGTATTACACTCACACACTTTGTTCCTCAATAATCACTGTGCAATGTGGTGTAAATTTCTGCGGCTCTTCAAGGGACCGTTCTTGTCGTACATTTTGCACAGCCTTAGCAACTTGCATTCCTGCAAACATGTTATGGTGACAAAAAAAGATATTTATTCCTGGAACTGGCCCCTTTAGAGGTATTGCACAACAATGCTCCATAACTACAATGCTACACATCTGCTTCAATACATACCAACTTCCACCAAGTGTAGCTGGAGCATGTGGTTTATTCTGTTAATGTATTTGGATAACTATATTTTCTTCCTCTACAATGGAAAAACCTTCAGTAATGACCGCATTATGAACTAGGAGAAGTATATGTATGTATAAAACCATACATATAACATATTAATAAAAATATTAATTAAGAAGTAGTTCCAGGTTCAGACTTCCGATAGTCTGCAAATAATTTACTTTTCATACTGTCTATGCTTTCTAACCAAGGAAAACAAAACCTCAGTCTATATATATATANATGTATAAAACCATACATATAACATATTAATAAAAATATTAATTAAGAAGTAGTTCCAGGTTCAGACTTCCGATAGTCTGCAAATAATTTACTTTTCATACTGTCTATGCTTTCTAACCAAGGAAAACAAAACCTCAGTCTATATATATATA
>VZSE01007881.1:1101446-1145946 GCA_013398275.1 Promerops cafer
TGTGGTTCTAATTTCAACTTGATTTATTTTAAAATCAGTAACTGAAAGGCAGATTATAAATGTGGCCCTGCTGGACCAGATTTCAGTGTAGAGCCAGCCACACTTCAAACTGCTTCAGTTTATGTAGCAAAGTGTTCCACATAAAGTACAATCTCTGCTCATAGGGGAGATTTTGTAATGGTTTGTCTCAGCTGCAGAATTTAACCAAACTGCTGATTACATCTGGGCTTAAAGATTTACTTTTATGAATTTACTTTATTGGGCATTTAATTGTTTGATACATTAGGTGATGACAATGCATTTATTCTATCAAAGAACTTCAAAATACCTGTCCTTTCAGATGGAACTGCATAATGGGATCTGACTCAGTGTGGCTGTATTTTCCAGTTACTTTTCTTTTCTGGTGGAGAAAATCCTAGCAGTTTGGATCAGAAATCATAGTTTCCTATGAATTGATAGGACTATGAAACCATCATGGTTTGCTTAACTCAGATGTTTGAGGCTTCTCCATTTGTTTTTCTGGGCTTTCAAAACATGGTTCAGTTTTACTGGAAGAGATTTTTGAGATTTATCTTTTTTTCTGCAAAATTAGCTTTACTTAACAAGGGTTTAAATTTAATTAATCTTTAAAACAAATACTAAAAACCCAAAGGAGAGATTTTTCTGTGGACAGCAAAATACTTAGCCAAAACTCTGCAGTCCCAGTGCTAAAAGCCAAGTGGTTGCAAGTTTAGTGGAAAGATGTGCTCACAATGATGGAGAATGAAACATTAGCTGAATAGAACAGACCATAGCATGAATTTGCAAAGGATTCTTTACATTGGTGTACCCCTCTACAAGCACTTACATACATTCTATTATCTACCTCAAGAAATCATTATTAATGTCTTCAGTTGCTTAATTTGTTGAATGTTCAGCATTGTGAGCAGGATTGTTGGACAAGATTAAACTGCTTTGTCATCTGCTGTTTTCCACTCCAGGTGAAAATATCTGTTCTGCTCAGTCAGTTCTTTTGAATGAAAGAGACTCCTTTCATAAACCAGGATAAAGCTGGCAAGCAGGGCATGTGCTACAGCAAGATAGAGAGAAAAATCTCTTCTAGTCCTCCTGTAGATTTGAACATTAATCTGGAAGTTCTGGAATTTTTATACCTGGGAAATATACTCAGTCACAAGTTGAAGCTTAATACTTGTAAAATACTGTGTGTTGACTCTGATTTATAGATAAAGTAGTTGCCTTCTGAGTTTCCAGTAAAGTCCTTTTTTTCTGAGCAGTAAATTTACTTTTAATTAAAAACTGAACTGCTCAAAATGAAATATTTCTCGGTGATAACAAGATCCATTAATTTCTGGTTTCTGTATTTTACAATAGTAATTTTAAAATCTTTCAGCTTTTATAAGTCAAACAACGTGCAGCGGTTCCACTATTCAAGACCAGTCAGAAAAGGATCTGTTGACCCTGAAAATGAATTTGCTGTAAGTAAATTAAAGACAGATGGATGTAGTTCTGGTAACTGTGACTGAATTTTGATCCTAGCTCCTTTCTTAGGCTCAGATTACCCATTATAGACACCTTAACTTTCAGATCTGGTTCAAAAGAAACCAAATGCAAGGCTTCTCTATTTCAGCACTACCCCTGTGTACTTAATTACACATCGCTATTCCAGCTGCAGGTAAACATTATGCAGTTAAACATGTTCAACATGTTTATGTTAAGCAGTAACATTTTCTGGTACAGATTTTCACTAGGAAACAAGGTGACATGTAAATAAATATCAAATGCTTTGCTGCTTGTAGTTTGCAACACTTCCATCAGCTGCCAGCCTGGCAATGAGGTGAGTGTTGTCTGCTTGCATGAGTCCTGTGAAATCTCACCTCATGAGAGAACTGCCTATGTCAGTTTTACTCCCATGCCTAATGGTGGAATGCTGAGGAACGGCCTTCACTCTTCAAATATTCTAAGAAATCTACACCACCATAAATTACTTTTCAGTGTTAAGCATAAAAATGTGGTAAGTGTCTGTATTTTTATTTTATAGGTATGTGGTATTTTATGGTTTGTTTTTAAAAGCATCTCATCCAGGCCTTATGGCTAAAGCTGTGCTCTTGGCATTCTGCTGGGAAAAGCCATTTCTTTCCAAAATGTACAATTTCTGTTATCTGTGTGCTGATTAGCAGAGTCAACACTTTCATGTAAGAGCTTCCTACCTGCTGTTAAATCAACACTTCAGACACAAACTCTACCCTGACATCCCAGAATGTATTGTCAAGACTCAGAAGGCACCTTGGCTTCCTTTGCAACTAGAGAGTTTTGGGCCCATTTATGAATATACCTTGAAATGGTTTTACAAGAACTAAATTGTTCATGTTTTCATTGCTGAGGACAATAGATAAGATGCATATTTCCTTCAAAGAGGTGGAAACTGGGACAGTTTCCTGGAGTGTCTCTCTCCTGGAGACACTCTCCTGGAGTGTCTTCATCACATCTGTTATGGTATTTCTCAGTACTGGCAGTTTTGATGAACTGATGCTGCAATAAGGAGCAGCAGGGTAAATGAAACAGTGGCTATTCCAAACTATTCTAAAATACCAACAGCCAGTCTTGTTCAGAAAAGAAAAATGAGAGGAACAAAAAAAGAGTCAGAATGCTAGCAGGTTGTTATAGGGCTATTACTGCTTTTAATTGCAGAAATACCTTTTGAACGTGGAGGGAGGAAATATAATCTGGGTAGGGGCGAGAGCAGGTCATTTAATGACAGCCATTCCATCTGTAATGGCAAAAATAGGGATATAGACTAAAAGATTCAAGGGTAATTTTCTTTTCCCCCAGCTTTGTGCAGGCTTTGTGCCTGAATATAACCTAATCTGAAATCAGGAAAATGATTTGTTCAAGTTGCTGTGCTAGATTTAGTTTGCAGTGTCTTTTTATGAAAAAAAATATGCATAGGTTTTCCATCTACATCCATTTCACTATGACATCTCAGAAGGCAGAAAAGATTAAAGTTTCAATCCTGAAGTATCATTTCCTCCTGCTGTGTTTTTTTATAGTCTATGTGGATTGAGAGGACATCATTTGTTACAGCCTACAAACTTCCAGGAATCCTGCGCTGGTTTGAGGTGGTCTCCACATCACACGTGAGTATTAATGTGCTCAGGGCCCATCCAACTTGTAGCTGTTGAATCCTCATGTGCAAACCAGTTTGAAAAATTATCAACAAGGCTACATTTACTTCTTTTTATACATAAGAAACCGTTATTATTTACATTTAATCTTTCTACCGCTCAATACAGGATCAGTATATCTTATGCCTGATTTATAGTTTCAGAATTGAACAAGTCTTTGTGGGTTTGCTGAATTGCAAAACTGTTGTTCATGCATGAGTTTTATAAAACCAAAAAGACCTGTTTATATCTTTATGAACCTTAGAAGTGTTTTTGTTTCTTTACAGTACACAATTAGTCCTTTAGAGAATGCTATTGAGACTATGTCCACGACAAATGAAAAGATTTTAATGATGATTAACCAGTACCAGAGTGATGAGAACCTCCCTATTAATCCACTTTCCATGCTTCTGAATGGAATTGTTGATCCAGCTGTTATGGGTGGCTTTGCTAAATACGAGAAGGTAGGAGCTTTTGAGTCACTTCAAAGAACATTCTCAGGTGCATCATTTCATAATCCTCCTACATCCTTTGTTAAAGTGGCAGTGCAGTGGGGATGGGGAATAGGAAAGCCATCATTCCATTAGTTAAAGGATCCTCATATCCTCCTTTCCTGGTCACCTCTGTCCTTGAAAGCAAACCAGAATAACTGAAGTTACCAGTTGATCTAAAGCATGATACTCCAAATCTGTGCCTTTTTAGTTTCACTGTAAACTTAATAAAAGAAACAATAATTGGGTTTCATAATAAGGGTCTCAAAGTCTGAAGTGCTGGATAAAGACCAAATACACCTCAGTTCCCAGCTGATAGAGGGAGAAATTATCACCAGCAGCATCTGGCTAAGGAGCAGATGTGTCTCTCCTCTTTGATGACCAATATTATGATCACCAGCTGGGCTCTGTGGGTTAATGACTCATTTCTTTACCTGTCAAAATGATGGACTGTATTTATTTATTTTTTGTCTAAGGCTTTCTTTACAGAAGAATATATCAGACACCATCCAGAGGATACAGAAAAGCTGAACAGACTCAAAGATTTGATTGCTTGGCAGGTAATTTCTCACTGACAGTCACCACTGAGGCTTCACCAGGGGTTCTTCTGTTCCATTCCTGTCTAGCAGGAGAACACAGCATTGAGGTGATTGTGTCATTTCCCCTTTTTTTTTTTTTAACTCCTGAAAGGTATTTTGTAGAACACATCATCTGGAATGGTTTATCAAAAGCCACATATAGCAGGCTATGTTTATGGTCAAAAGGGCCAGGATTTTCAGCTTGGGTTGTATTCCTGAAGAAAAAACTGAGAGCATGACAGAAGTCCATTATGATTTCATGAATTTCTGGGGTTGGCAAATGTCAGAAACTCTCTTGGGAAACAACTCTTTCCTAGACTATTTGTTTTTGTGGAGGATTTTTTCTTTTCTTTTTTTCTCTTTTTTTTTTTCCCCCTCTAGAAACATTAATGGCATATTTGCTGCTCTCAGGAATTATTTTCATGCTCAGTGACCCTTCAAGATTGCTGCTATGTGTCTTCTGTGTGGCAAAGAGCATGGAAGACTATTAGTAAATATTTTTAAGCTGTATCTCCAGAGGAGAACTGAATATTCTCCCTATACTGGCAGCACTGAGGTTACTTGGGTTTACTATTTCTTATTTTATATACGGTGTATATATGATAAAACAACCAGCCCGCAGAACACTTTTGTCCTCAAGGAGGAAAATGCACCTATGGAAGGCGGTAGCAGAAAAAAACTATTTTTGCTGAAATTCAAGGAAAATGGCTCTTTCTATTGACCTGATAATGATAATGGAGCAGAAAAAACCATGACCTCAGAAATTATCCATTCTATTTCCATCAACCAGTCCGAAATAGAAATCATTGCTATCAATAGATAGATGGTAAGATATCCATAGAGGGATGGTAAGAAATCGTGAGAGTTAGTCTGGGATTTTGCTATCAGAAATGAATGGCTCAAGGTGTTTCTCCTCATTTTCCATGTCTCATTTTTTATACTTACTAGAAACATCCCTGGAAACATCCAAGGTCAGGCTGGCTCTGAGCAACCTGACGGAATTGTCCCTGTCTATGGCAGGGGGTTGGACTGGATGACATTTAAGTTCCCTTCCAACTCAAACTATTCAATGATTCTATGATTCTGTCTCTCTTTCATAGATGAGAAATAGCAAAAATTTACTGTTTATTCCTCTCCCAGCCTTGAGATGAATTTTCCAAATAGTTTCAATGGAATTGTTTGTACTATTTGCTTAATGTTTTTGAAGTTTCTTCCAGTTTCATTTTTATTCATCCCAGTTTGGTTATTATTTTAGTTGTACCTTTACAGTTTCTCCTGTGTCATTGCCCACCACAGCTCTGTGTGTTGTTGTTTTCTGGCCATCAGGATCACTCAGTGAATTCAGTGGGATTGACTGACCACAGTGTTATCTGGCATTAGGAAATAAGGGGTAATTTCTACCTATCCCTGCAAATCCCTCTAAGGAGGACAAACAGATCTGTCAGTAACAGATGGGCTTTAATACCATGATTTTAGAAGTTATACTGGAATTGCACTTCCATAAAATATGATCAACACGATGGGTGGACCAATGTTCACAGTATTTCCTGAGCCAGAACACAAAAACGAAGCACGGAATCTAAGTGGATTTTACAAAAAAATCCCAGATATTAATGCAAAAGAGTTAAAAGCTGAAGTAAAGCAGTTAGAAAAGGTTAGTGGCAGAAGGGGAGCTAAAAGTATTTTGCACAACTCTCATAACACTAAAATACATAGAAGAGAGAAAACAGCCTCTGTGAGGCAGCCAACATTTTTCACAAATTTACTGGGAAAATCCATTTTCCATGAGCCTTTTCCATCTTGTATTTGCTGCTCCAAGCTGAGATCAATGGGCAAATTCACCTGTCAGTCACAGGAAGAGTTTTGCAGTTGATTTCCCAGGTAACTTAAACAGAGCCAGAGAGGTTGTTGGACCCACTTGAAAAGTCTCACCTCTTTTCTTCTTTTGTTCCTCCTAAGATACCTTTCCTTGGGGCTGGAATTAAAATTCATGAAAGAAGAGTTTCTGATAATCTTCGTCCTTTCCATGACCGGATGGAGGAATGTTTCATGCAATTAAAGGTTAAAGTGGAAAAACAATATGGAGCCAGAGAATTGGTATTACTCTCCTTTTAGACTCTACCCCCATTTCTCTTTATTTAACACACATCTTGTTCTAAACAAAACCTTGCTATTTTTTTGCTTATGGGTTTTCTTGTGATCTAAATGTAGTAGGATCTGAGTTGTATAATCCAAGCACTGATTCAATTCTCTGACACATCAAATATTCCTCATTCTGGAAGATTTTGAGTATATTTTATTACAACTTAAAATTGCAAGTCTTTTCAGCTTTATTGAGGAAGTAAAAGCAAGTTCTTATGTTAGCTCTCTTTGTAATCTTTCTTAGTGGTTTAGGGCTTTGATCTGCAATTGATGTCTCCCTGTGCCAGCCACTTCCAGCTGTGTTGTGAAGTAAAACCTGTCATGTGTATAATACTATAAATATTAGTTGAGAACAAATTGAAATGTCTGGGAATTGAAGGATAACTTCTGAACACAAACTCCCTAGACAATTCTTGAATAAAATGCTCTATCTGAGTTGTGCAGGCTAGCAAGAATGTCATTGCCTGTTTTTTGTGATTAAATGCCAGTTACTTTGGAAATTATTTTATATTGTTGCTTTCAGCATTGGTGATTTTATAATAGGATTTATTTCTTCTGTTATGGGGGAAAAGTGGCAAGTCTCTAACTTAAATTTTGGATACGTGCTGTATTATACACCTGTATAATGAAAATCCTATATATCTATCTGAATATGGTGTTTATTTTGCAATAATAGAGGCTGTAATTCCAATAATTTACTTGAAATCATGTAATTGCAATAATAATTGCAATAACAGAGGCTGTAATCCACAATCAGAAATCTTGCCTCTTGCTTCAACCCTCTCTTAGGGACCAGCACTTAAAAAACCCAACCTATTTAAAATTTTGCAGAGAATGTACTTTGTGAATTGAGTTTGGGAGGTTTGAAGAGTAGGAATTCATCCAGACACAGGATAGATCACAGTAATTAATGGGAGCAGACAACTTCTTTCATGCCAAGTGTTAAACATCTGCACAGTGTTCAAGGCCTGGTGTGAGGAGGGTGAATTGGAGATCCAGGGTTGTTTGATGGGATGTGTTTCTCTTCTCCATCCTGTAGCCAGAGTTTGATGACAAGAGGGTTGGGCGGCCCAGGTCGATGCTGAAATCCTACCGTCAGTTATCCTTCATCTCCATGTGCTCCACGAATTCAGACTGCAACACTCCCAAAAAACCTGCTTCAGAAAGGTTGGTTAGAAATACACTACAAATTCTTTTTCAGTCCTGTTTTTAAATCAGTTTTATGAGATGAAACAAAAAGATTTTTAGAAAGGAGTGAAAACTACCAGCAGCCTTTTCAGGCTATACCAACATTATTTTTAACTGTAGCTATTGCTTCCTCCAGGCTGAAAACTACAGTGTTTCAATCTTAATAGACAAAAATGCGTTCAACTCTCATTGAAAAAAAAGTGGCATTTCATTTTCAGAAAATAAGCATTTTAAAAATTAAATTACTTTCCAAAAATTTACCAAGATCTGGGTTTTTTTTTACAAGTCTCTTTTTATACAGCTTTTAACTTAATTAGCAGCCTTTTGTTTGTAAAATGTGAATAGGAAAGGAACAACCTTTACAAACTTGAAAAGGAGGTGGAAGATTTGAGTAAAGTCTGTAGTAATGTAAAATGCTTTGCCTAATGTGTTTTAACTGCAACACTGGAAAACAAAGAGACTTTTAAGTTTGAGAGAACAATTTTAGGTATAGCTTTTTCATCCACAAATTGTTTTGTTCACTTTATAAATTATCTTTCAGGCACATAGAACTTCTTCCCAAACAAGGTACATATAAAACTGAACTTGTTGAGCAGTGCTTGGCTATTTTTTATACATCTGATCTCCCTTTCTGAGTAGTTCACTTTGAAGAAGTCCAGTGGTGTATGACTAATGTGGAAGGGTTGGTTCTTAAGACACCCCTTATTCTACTTTGAGATTCCTGAGGCTGCTCCTGCTGCCCTCCAGCTTCCCCTCCAGAAGGGTGGAGCAGACAAACACCATTTGTGTGCTGCAGTACACAAATGGACACCTCTGACAGAACCAGACAAGCCCACTGAAGCAACAGCATCGTGCACCTGGTTTTAGTTCTTAGGATGCTAATTTGTTTCTAGGAAGCACAGGTCAACAGAGTCACCACACTTCTTGATTTACCAATTTTTATGGTGTAACATAAGTTCAGTCCCATGTTCCAAAGGTTGAAAAGGGAGTAAAGCCAGCACCAATTTCATGGGCGTTTTTTTTTTTTTTTTTTTAAAAAATGAGAAGTAGCCCAATTTTTAAACTGTAAAAATTAGAGGAAGGGAGAAGGTGGAAGTGGGGTTAATATCTGGGTATGTACATTCTTGCCCAATATGGTGAAATAAATAGGAGAATGTATTTAAAACATGGCAACAGATAGCAGTATTCTGTTCCCCTTTGGTCCTTGTACAACCAGAATAGCATGTCTTGCTTTCAGCACCACCGTCACCACACATCCACTTGCCATGTGAGCTCTACTCTGTTTAGTTTAGGAGTTCTTAAGCTGATGCACAAATCTTTAAGGGGGATTTGAGCTCATTTTAATATTTTACTTTCTTCGCTACATTTTAAGATGGTGTCACACTGCCTGAAGGCATCTTATTTGTAACTCCAGTTGCCAGCTGCTGAAGCACATCAGATACTTTTTGCCAGCAGTTTGCAAGGCTGCCTAGAAAGTAGAAGGAAAGAATGACCTGCATTTATATTTCATGGGGAAATGACATCAGAATACCAGCAGCTTTTAAAATATCACTCAGCAACTTGTACTTTCTTTCTTTTGCTCCTGCAGCTTTGATCTGGAAGCAGTGCTACCAAAGCAAGGAAAAGCAGAATCAGAGGAGACTGTGCCACAAAATAATCCTCATCCTGAAGTCAAGATGAGAAGGTCCAAAAAAAGAACAAAAAGAAGCAGTGTGGTGTTTGCTGATGAGAAGACAGCAGCTGATATTTCTATCTCTGACATGAAATGTGTATGTTACTGATTAAGTGTTTTATAATCCATGAAAAAGAGGACATTACTCCTTTCGTTAGAAAAAGAAAAATATATCCCAGAGAACTCCAGTTGTAATAAAGAGAAGGATGCAGGATGCAGAGATTATCTGCCCTGCCATGAATGAAACATGCAAGATGCTATGGAGGAAACAAATCAGTGAGAAAATCAGATCATCTCTCCTGGCTTCTGGTGACAGAGCTCCAAGGCTGCAGATTCTGAAGCTTGGTTAGCTCAAAAGGAGAACTGTGTGGGGAGGGTTAAGCTGCTTTCCTGTGGAGAGGCAATTGACTGTGCTGACATTTCATGGCAGTTCCTCGCAGTCAGGGCTATTTCAAAAGTGATAAGCCCTGTACGTTTTGTACCTTGTTATGGAACATGCAGCTGTTAGGAAATTGCAAGATTGCAAACAGTGCTCCTTAAACGGTGCCAGACTGAAGTTTGGAAGCACTGGCATCTCTCGCTCCATAGATCATCCCAGGGCTTTTATTTCACTGCTGGATCATTACAGTGACTTATGTAACTTACACTGGGCCCTTTTTATATAGAGAGTTTAATCCTCAGGAGAATTTTATTATAGTATGTGTCCTCTAGATACACAAGCCCCATCTAAATTAAAAAGCCAGGCAGTAACAGATTGTTGAATGGAGGGAGCATAAATAATTTGATCAAAAATGTTTGAAGGACTCATCAAAGGTAAAATGAATGGAGTAGAAAGCCAAGGCTGTTTGGGGAAGCACAGAGAAACTCATGGATGATTATGACTGCCTTACACTGCATGTCCTTATGCAAAGAGAGATAAAGCACAGTCATGCTTTGAGAAGCACTGATATACAAAACCAAGTAACACCTTTGGCTTTTGATGCAATTAGATAACACATACACCAAACTGTGGGGATCCCACTGTGTATTGAGTTAGAGGATTTTCTTCTCCTTCAAAAAAGCAGTGACAAGGCTTTGCAGCAGCCAAGCTGGGCATGTGAATGCAATAGGGAAAAATGTTCTCAAAATTTCATTTTACTTTGCAGATCACACCCAGAGTTGTCTGATGGTATTATGCCAAAAATAGGGTAGGAATTCAGATTTCAGATCACAGATTACTTCTGTAACTTTTTTAGAATTCTTTTTTTCTATGCAGAATGAGAAGTTTTTATCTAACTATAAATTATCTGCAAAATTGTTGCATGTTTTTGGATTGTACATAATATGATACATGAACCAAAGTCTCAGTCCATCATTAATGTTGTAAAATTTTTTATTTAACAGCTGTCAAGGAAATATGAGTTCATGAGTGACACCAACCTCTCAGAACATGTGGTGGCACCTCAGAAAACTTCTGTCCTCAAGCAGATGAGCACTGTCAGTCGTTCTATGCCAACTATCCCAGGTAAGGTCCTTACTCTAGGGTGAGAATTCTGAACTTTATTAGGATGTTGAGAAAACAGCAATGAAGGGTTTGCTCCAAGCAGGGCTGGCAGCTCCCTCCACCCTTGTGAAATCCACTGGGACAAGGATTATAACTGAAGAGTGTACTGTGCATGTGAGGCTGTGCTGCTCCAAACGCTTGGTAACACCGTAGTACCTTGTGCCAAAATGCAAATTCCCAAACTGTTACTCCTGGAGCTCTGAATTTCACTTCCTTGTACAGTGTGAGCATTCCTGCTGCCTAGAAAGAGGCAAGGTTTATTCAGCTTCCCTGCTCTGTAGGTTCTCAGGAGCAGAAACAAGGACCCTCAGCCAAGGGCAGTGGGTGGAACAGGGAAAAATGCTCCGTGCTGTGCTTTGGGGGATAATTATCCCCAAAGCTTGCCCCATAACAGGATTTCAACTTCTGTTTTTGACTCCAGAGAGGAGTTTCAATTCCTGTTTTGAAACCCATAGATTCCCTCACCACAGGAGGCAGGAGAATCAAGATAACACAGCTGCCCCCAGACAGATGAGTGGTTGTGTGAAAGAAAAGGGGAAAGTGTGACTAAAGTTGGAGCTCATCTCTAGGCTGGGGCACACAGAGAAAAAATGCCCAGTTTCAGTCTCTTTTACCCCCTTGTTCCATAGGACATCCCATTTGTTAGCCTGCATTTCATCTATCCCTCTCGCTGCCCCTCTCTTTCCAGATGCCTGCAGCAGATGTTTAGCACAATACAACAGACTGCCATGGCCCACTTCTTTGTCATGTGTTTATCTGTTTTTAATTCTTTGGCCAGATTGGTTCTTTTTTTTTTTCCACTGTTCAGTTTCCCTGTAATGAAGTTTATTATTTTCCTACAATTTAATTTTTTATTCTAAGGTTATAGTTGGATTAAAAATGTCTCAATTTTTTCTAGTCATTGCAGTAGTTCACAATTTTGAGTTCTGCTTTGTCTTACAGTCTGACTCTCCTTTTTTTGGTTTTGTGTAACCAACATTGTTTCCATTCTAAGGATTAACTTTGTCTGTCAGCACTGTGGCACCCGATGAAACAATTGCCTCACACAGGCTGAGCCAGCCAGTGTTCCCTTCCACCTCAGATGGTGACAAGAAAACCTTCAAAAAAAGGAAAGTGAATCAGTTATTTAAAACAATGGTAGGTCCTGTGTGTTTGTGGGGGGAAAAAGGAAGGGTTACATGTTCAAAAATTCTGTGCTATGAAAATTAAGTATTTTTGAGACAAATAGGCTCGTAAGGCAAACTCTGCTTTTCTTTTCTTGATGCTTTTGTCAGAGAGTGGGGTGGAAGCTCAATGTGGAAGCAAAGCTGGCTGTGGCAGCACTTCCAGTGGGAGAGATGCTGGGATGGAGGGCTGAAAGGATGGAGGGATGCGGGAATGGAGGGATGGAGGGATGCAGGGGTGCAGGGATGGAGGACTGGAAGGATGCAGGGATGGAGGGCTGGAAGGATGCAGGGATGCAGGGATGAAGAATGCAGGGATGCACCTGCGTGTGCAGCTCCGCTCCCGCACCGCGAGAGGGCGCGGGCGGGCCGCCAGGAGCCGGTGCCGCAGGGCGGGCGGGGAGCGGCGATTCCCGGTGGGACCGGACCGGGCCGGGGTGGGAGCGCCGGGCTCGGAGCGGGCTGAGCGCGGCACCGCGCCAAGATGCTTAGTGGAGATGATGAGTGCAAAGCGAAAATCGGCTCCCGTTGGAGTCTCCACTCCGGCTTAGAGCCGACTGCCTTCCTCTAAAGTGAGGAACGTTTCACTGATGTCTGAAATTTTCACAAAATCAAAACTATTTCATTTAATGTAGTGTTTGACAGGAGAAAAAAAAAAAATAAAAGAAAGAAAAAGAAAAAAGAAATAAATATCCAGAGCAGCTATTCAGACACAGAACGTGAAGGTTTTCCTACTTTGAAGGTAGTGGGAGGGTGACATTTAATGCAGGTGTGGATAGCTACAAACATGCATTACTGCATAAGTATTCTGGGATATTAGTAATATTGTACATGCCAACTTTTCTGATCTTTCAATGCAAAGGGCTTGTTGTTTTGGTTTCTTTTTTCCTAGGTAAGAGGTTTCACTTGTATTCATTACTTTCTGCAGTGTTTTGGGGTTTTCTTAAAAAAAAAAAAAAAAAGAAAAGGAAAAAAGGATAATGCCTTCAAGGACCATATAGCAACATTTAGGAAAACCTTCAGTTAAATGTGTTCCTAACCACATTTTTCTGGCAGGAACAAGAATAACTTATTAATGTGAAGTCTGTAGTATTTCACTTACATTCAATTTGTCACATACTTGCTCGTTTCAGACCCCGGAGGTGCAGCTTTTCAGCGCTATCTCATCCACTTGTATTTCAGCTTAAATAGCATATAAAAGACAGAGGATAGAATGTTCTTTCTTACATGGCAGAAAAAAGGACTAACAACAGCTGAAAATCCAGTTCTGAAGTGCTTCATAACATGTTTGGAATCATGTGGACAGGTTTAAATACATGTTTAAGGTTTTGCAGAATAGAGAAATGAATTCAAAACATGCAGGATTTGGTCAATGTATTTTTTCTCTAGCTACAGCTTAAAGGCACAAGTAATTAATACACATATTACTGAATCCAGCACAGAATCAATTTTAACATATGAAAATCTGTTTTTGTGTTTTTCCAGCGCATTTCCAGAGTTCTAGAAGATGGAAAGCAGTCTGTGGAGCAGCATTTCAAACCTTCATCAACAGATCTGTGACCAATTTTTACAAGATCACTTCTCAACTGAAAATAATTATATGTACACACAAATATTCTATCTTAGAGCACCATCTACTCTAAAGAAAGGCACTGACAGAGAATATGAACAACACCCCCCATGGGCTCTGATAAGTTACTTGTGATACAGAATACAGGAATAACATTTGAGGAAAACACTGCAGGATGTGTCCACTGGGATCTGGAACAGAAACCTCTGGCTTACAGGTCAAAAGGAGCTGGGTGTTCCCTGGGGACAAAGCTTGTTCCTGGGAAGTGACATGTGTAAAGGCCAACAGCAACACTCACTGTGTAACGCAGGTCAGGGACTGTTCTTTGCAAACAGCAGAGTTTTGGTTTTCTGGAGCTTGTACAGACACTCTCCAGATATCCTTAAACCCTCACTGGCAGTGTAGCCAAGGTAACAGATGGCTCAGCACAAAATAGCCACTGACAATTTACTGTGTGGCTGTAGCTGGATTTACAGCCCTCAGACCCCTCTGCTGCTCCCAGCACACTGCTCTGTATCCTCATTCTTCCGTGGCTGTGACACCACTGCCTGAGCTGTTTTCAGAAGAGCAGCTAGTATGTGGAAAATACGCAAAAGTTCATTTACACATGTGCAAATTGACCTCACATCCAGCAGCATGATGAACAAAAGCTACATTTTCTGCTGTTCAATAAAATGTTACAAATCTGTTTTATTTGCCCTGACCCTTTCTCCCTGACATCTCTAGGTACGATCGTATGAAAGGTAATAGTTTTTAACTGACAACAAACAGAATTCTATGAGCCCAAGTTTTCTGGGTTTAGATTGATTTTCTGTATCCTCCTACATCCTGAGGTGGAGTTGGGAGGTGATGCCTCACTGGTGTGAAGCTCCACAGCACTGCAGGTCAGCACCTCGGAGTTTTTATAACCTGTCAGCTCTTTCTCCAAGTGTGTTTTGCAGATAGAGCAGGGTCTAAAGGTGAATAATTTATTTCCTTCACTTATCCTTTTACATTTCAGACACTGGCATAGGTTTATACTAAATAAATAAAATATGTTCATGTACAGAGTTGTGGATGAGGGGATTGGCCTTGTTGCCATTTCTACGGATTTGGGAAAGACAAAGAGGTTAAAGTTATTCCTTGCTGCAGTTTATAGAAAGACATCTGCAGTTTGTTTAAACCAAAGGTTTTCTATCAACACTTTAGCATACAGGGTGAATAAATTAGTTTTATGAATTAAGACTCTCTTTGCAAGTTGTCAGAGTGAAGCTGTTTTCTACAGGAGTAGTTAGTGATTGTTTTTTATGAGAAGTTTGGAATATTTGCCGTTGGAATTAATGCTGCACCTTCACCAGAATAACCATAGACAGCAAACAAAATGGGCCCAGTTTTAACACTAACTGCAGTGTTTGGCATGAATTCTGATAGGCATTTTGTTTCATTTGCTTTCCACAGCAACTTGATAATGCTTCTGAAGAGGCACAGAGGAAGAAAAAATTTTTCCTAGAAAAAAGTTTTCTCTTTAATAGAGAAGGTTATCTGTGAGTGGGAGAAAGTGAAAGGTTGAAGGGTGCATATTTGTCTTGCTAACCTGGGGGAAGAGAAGGGAGGGTATCAAAGCTGTTCTTCAATATTATCTGCAGGTACCCCAAATATAGCACAAAATATACAAGTATTTTAAAGAAAAGGTTTGGTTCTACTGGAAATCAGTAAGAAAAGGATTATTTAGGAACTGTTTATTCTTTGTAAAAATACCTGTTGAAGGTTACCTTTTATTTATTTATTGTATCTTGCAGAAATGTTTTCAGGTGAGTGGAATAATAGAGTTTTACCTCTAGCTGTTATTATAAATTGTTATTGAAATACTGTGACTCAAAATAAAGAAGTAGCAAGAATGGAAGTGAAGAAGCTCCCAGAAACAAATACCAGGAAGGCAGGAGCACAACATCCAAAGGAAGTTTGGTGTTGGGTGTTAAGCCAGTGGTTTGGGATTTGAGCTTGTGTTTTGCTCAGGTTTTAGTATAGTTTTTGGTGAAGGGTTTAGATTCACATTTAGTTTAGTAAATATCAGCGATAATTTTATTACTTGTCCCACACCACAGATTATCCTTCTCTTGCCAGCCCAAGTTCCAAGCCTGAAATCATGTCAATCAACTCTGAGCAGAAAAGCCAAATTACTAAGAAAAAATAGGTGCCAGGACCAGGGCATTCACAGAACTGGAATTTTAAGGATGTTTGCACTTTCACAAGTTTCCAGAAACTGTGGATACTGACATTTAGTCCAAACAAACAACATAGCATGAAGGACAATTGATGCCCTGGGACAATAAAGTGCCCGTGTGGCAACATCTGTTTAAAAATGTGAATCAGCACTGATTGCTGCCATTTCTGTCATGAGCTCAACAGGCCTTTATTTCATCCATGCAGCGGTGGGGGACAAAACCTGTATTTGACATTCTTTGAGGTGAAGCACAGAGGGCAGAAATTTCCTGCAGGACAGGGTCAGGCTTTGGCTGCTGTCGAGGGAATGAGTGCAGCATGAATGGCTTCAGCTCTCCCCATGCAGGTGAGCAACACAACCATCTTCTCACGTGCTTTTCTGAACCAGTTATTTCCCTTCTCTCTGACATTTCCACTCGTCTGGCTGGTGACAGTCTGGTTTGCTCTCACATGGCACTGAGATAATGATGGGGCTGTATGGTCTGTAATTAATGAGCTGTTTGCAGGGGCAGGAAAGCTGCATGTACAGCTGAGATTTGATGAGCCGACCTGCACTGAGCTGTTACACTGCAATGACCTAAGATGCATTTAAGCTGCACACTGTAGTTCAGTTTAGGCAGAAATCTCATTTTCACTCATTTACCCTTGGGTGTCTCTGTGGAGTGTAACAGCAAGTTAGAGGTGCTGGTCCAGCCCCAGGAGCCACTGTGTCAGTGCAGCACAAGGTCTGCACAGCAAATGTTGGCATTTACCCACGACAGGGTACTCAGGAGTATCCTCACCTGACTTGGGTATCCAGCCTGCCCTTGTTTGTGTCATGGAGTTGTACTAAGTTCTTATTATGAAATTATCACTTAAATGTTCATTCTGGGGGGAAATTAATGCCCTTAAAATCTCATTAAAAATTAGCTGGTGTGAGCTATAGGAAAATGGCCAGAGTCTAAGTCAATAAGGATCAAGTTTCTGAGAAGGAAGGACAGTTTTATTAAAGATTTTACAGACCTTAGGAACACATTGTTCTGGAACTTGAATGTGTGCTAGACCTGTGTACCTACTTGACATTGAACTTTTATCTCTATCACACACAGCCTGTAACCTCCTTTATTAGAGAGTAGAAATTGTGGGTGAGTAGAATCCTGGAATGGTTTGAGTGGGAAAAGACCCTAAAGATCGACCGTTCCCAGTCCCCAGTGGGGGTACTGGTGCCACACTGGTTATTCTGTGAGGAGTCCATTGATACATTAGACACCATTGGATGTCTGCTTTCATTTGTTCCACCCTGATCATGGAGGATCATGAGGGCACTTTTAGAAAGAAGAGGTGTTAAATAAGTTTTAAAATAGCATGATAGGAAAGAGAAAGTGGTTTTATTTTTTTATTAAATCTGGTTGCAGTTTAAGTCAGCCAAGGTCCAGGAGTTGTGTTTAAAGGCACCCAACCACATAATTCTCTTGCTCATTTCCTCTGCTTTTTCAATGATTTTAGCTAAAGTATCATACAAATAAACCAGAGGATCCTTTTTTTTTGTTCTAGCTTCAGTACAAGACTATTCAAATGATGGAGAATTTATCCCAGAGACTGGTTCCATATATGCCAACATCAATGGGAATCATCCAGAATTAGGGCATTCTGTTTAAAACAAAAGCACAGGTCAATTCTCCAGAGTGGAGGAAGATAAAAGGAATAACTTAACTAAACACAGCATTTTTCTCATTTAGAAATCAAGAGAAATCAGTGAATATAAAGCTTACTTGTGTTTTGCAGCAGCCATTTTTAAAAAACTGTTTCTGAGGAGGGAAGAAAACTAAACAGTTTAAGGATTCTTTCCCTCATTATTTTTTGGGTGAAGAGCTGTCCATCTTTTTAGATGAGTCTCTTTATTTTTTTAGGAATATGTAAGCCTCCATGAAAAAAAAGCTTGCAGCCATTTCCTATCCTGGGTGCCTTGGAGAAGCCACTCCACAAAATTTTTATTTCCCTGCCAGAACTCAGTTCCTACTTGCTCTTAGGAATTCAAGGTCCTTCTGAGGGGGAACACTGAGCAACACACCAGGGGCTGCCCTCAGCTGTAAGGACTTCAGCACTGGCAGTGTTTACTGCTCTGGGGTGAGGAGAGGAACTTGTTCTTTATTGACTCTGTGTAATTTTCTGTTCTGATTTGCTCTCATGATGTACCGGGTGCTAAAGATTAACACTGTAAATGAAGAATTGCTCTGCAAACAAGCCTCAGGTAGGCCACGGATTTCATAAACTTTTAAATGTTAGATAAATTTAATCATGGCTTTAAAGTGAGGACAGTTTGATCTGATTGGGTTTTGCACAGAATTATCCTTTTTCAATGTAGATTTTTGTTTTCCAGGATAGCTGACAGCTTCTGTGTGCCATGAGGGATCTTTCCTATGGCTGACCCTGTGATGAGACAGCCACTGTGTGTGTCTGAGCTGGAACAAATACAGTGTCTGTGATAATGATTTTTTCATGTGTATTAATGCATCCTGCAGCTCCAGATGCCCCATTCTGTGTGTGGGTATTCAACCCACATTTAGTACCAGGTTCATGTGACAGGCACGACAAATCTCTCATTCACAGTTAACCCTTGAGAGGCCTTGCCAGTGCTGGGATTAGTTCAGCTCATGGCAGGTGGCTGCTGATGGTGTCACCACGGGTTTAAATGGTGACTGGTTCAAAAGGCACAAGACAGGTGATGGGCATCAGAAAACAGTCATTTAAGGGATCTATGCCCGGGCAGGCCAGCTGCCAAAAAAGACCTATGTAGGTGAGGTAGCAGGAATCTTGTACTATTGTAACTAGAAAAAGTCTAAACAACTCTCCATGTTTGACAGATATTTTGAGGGAAGACTTTCTGCAGAATGTTTATTTATATGTTTGTAGATATAAGAAAAAAGCCCTGGATAGAGTAGCTTTAGATGCAGACCTTTTAACCTTGTATTTTGTATGGTATTTCTTTACAACTGCATTTGGACTAATTTCACAAGACAGGAAAAGAGGAATATTGGAAATCAGGATGGGAAAACAGAAAAGGAAAAAAAAAAAAAAAAAGCAAAGGAAACTAATCTAAAACAAAGACATCCCTAAATCTACCAGAATTTCCACACAGAATTCCAAAGCAAATGAAGGATTATAATAGGAAAAAGTTTAAAATGTTTACGTATAGAATGGGTTATTTTTATAGATCCAGGTGATCCCGGACAGTAGCAGCAGGACATTAGGATCCCAGGGCAGGTCCGCACCCAGCTGTGCGTTCCCAGGCAGTGTCGCCGGGTGGCGATGCTCCGCCCGTGTCGCGGCTCGCCCTGCTCCGGCACCGTGAAACGCAGCGCAGCTCCTGGAAGTGCCAGGATTAACAGCGCCCTAAATCACCCTGTTCGCAGGTTAGGTTATCTCAGTTGTCTGCACTCAAATCCTGGCTGCAATAAAACAACTTGAAGTTTATGTGTGGCTGGGTGTGTCCACAGAGAAGTTCCCTGCGCTTGCATCGATTAGCTTTCCAGCTTGAGTTTCTAATTAATTTTTCCCAAGTGTTTGTGTCATGCAGGTACTAAAGGAGCCTAGAACACTTAAAAAACATTTTTCCTTAAAAAAAAAAAAAAGTTATGTTTTCTGAAAAATTCTGTGGTTCTAAAATGTCTTTTCAATGAAATCTCTATTTGAATAGTGGAGATGGAGGAGCTGATTTATCCACACCAGCAAATACCTTGATGTTGAAATGTTACTGAAATAAAAGCATGTTGCTACTTTTTCTTTCTGTAAGTCATTGAAATGCATTGAAATGAATACATTCATTTCATTGAAATGCACAAAAATTTAAACTTTGAAGGGTTTTGGAAGTCTGTACAGATTAATTTATTTGGTACCCATGCTGATGTTCATACAAAACCTCATTTAATTTTAGCACCATTGATTTCTTGTATAAACACATGTTTAGTGGTGAGAGTAGAAAAACAAGCAGATGATCTGAAAGAGGGAGCACTGTTGGCTGCTCGGGAGCTGCAGCAGCAGTGAGGCTGTCAAAGTATGATTAATTGAAGGGTCTGCATCTATTAATTTCCTCTAACTGGGAGGGACACTCGGATTCTACCATGAGAAGGATTTGTCACAGACTGATTCTGCCCCTCTGTGGCAGATGTGACCATGTCTGTGTTCCTCAGCACAGCAGATCCCATGGTAGCCAAAGGGAAGCTATGGATTCCTTGCCTGCCTGTGGTCTGTCACAACTGATACACGAGTCAGGGGACACCTAATTCACTCTACCATATTTATTATATGGTAGGAGATGGTAGAAGGCCTTTTTGGAGGTAGGAGTTATGACTGCTTTTATTATCATCATTCTCATAGTCAGAGAGCAGCTATGAGCCCTTACAAGTTTTCACAACCTTCTAAAATCCCTTCTAAAACAGTTATAAAGTTGCTTCAAAAGTCCACAGTGATTTTGTTCTGGAAGGCTTGAAAGGGCATTCTAGCATTGCAGCACTTATGGCACAGATCCAAATGATATTGCCTTTTCCATTAATTTAATGTTCAACCTGCCTTTCTAGAAATAAAGCTCAGTTCCCCTTGTTTTGCAGTGCTGTATTTTACATTTCTTACGCTTTTGCAATGTCCTTGGGAGGACGTTGTTTTTCCTGTTCCTTCTCATGGTGTGGTTTATTTTGCAGCTATGTTGGGCAGATGATTAGTGGAAAAAGACATGAAGACTTCTAAAAGTTATGCACTGGACAACTTTAAACATAGAGAATTTTTCACTGTGTGAAAATGTCTTATTGATGGATACTGACTTGTTTCTGAATTCAGGGTGTGAATTGTTTGAAACAAGGTGGGTTGCTTGGTATATTGACTTACATATGGATTCTTTTCTTTAAAAAAAAAATTTCCCTCTTTCTTGTGACCACAGGAATCATTTGTATGAACTGTGTGCTGATGTGTGCACACCTCTCCGAAGTCACTGCATTCCCGAAACACTGCATGAGTAGATTACTGTGGAGTATAAGTGGAAATGCTGAGGAATCTGAGTTTAAATGAAATTAATCCAAACCTTTCTTAACCCAAGATTTCAGATATTATCTTTTCTTTTTATATAAGGGTAGTCAGTGTGAAGAAATATTACTGTTGGCTGGAGTAGAGGGGTACATGGGAGCTGACCTAAAAAAACCTATGGAAAACAATGGTTCTTCCAGGGCTCACCCTCAACCCTGCAGATTTTGGAGCTTCACTCAAGAAGCTGAGAGGAGCAAATATTTGTACAACACAAGAGTTGTCAACAGTCTTTGGCTTGACAACAATGTGCGGTTGACCAGGCTTCCAGCTGGTACAGACATGCACTCAGGGCCGTGCAGTACTGGACTGCAGCGAAAGACATGTTAAAAATATGATGCATCCTGCCTAGTCAGATCTTACTGACCCAATGCATTTGGAAATAATGATCATTAAACCTTCTCCAGTAGCAGCCTCCAATTTATTTGCAGAGTTTTTATTCCCTAAACAAGATCTGTTTAGGGATTAAACAGATATCGTAGCTCGGTCAGCATATCACCTTTTTCCAGCCTCTTTATATGGAAGCCTCACCAGTTTTCCTTCTCTTTTCTCCACTTCTGCTACCTTCTTTCAGCCCTGCCAAAAGGAAGACGCTCAGTGGTGAAGACCACAGGACAATATTAACTGGTTAGACTCAATTTCCTCCAGTTCTGACTCAGCCACCACAGCTTGAACAGAGCTGATTCTCTCCTTGCTGCCTCCTTGCCTGCAAAGGAGCGTCTGCAGCAGAAGAGCTGCCCAGGAATGTGTGCTGCAGTGACCCTGCAGCAGCAAGGTGTGCCCAGAGTACTGACAAAGTACCTTTTTCCTGGCACTGTTTATCCTCTGCTCTGAGTAAATCAGGCCCAGCCAAGTGAAGGGAAATGCTGCTGATGGGATCGTGTCCCTGCTGGAAGCTGTGCCAGCACAGCCATGCCAGGGAGGGATCAGACTTTGCCCCCCCTTTCACAGCTCCGTGGGCAGCAGCCCAGAGGTGTCTCTGCACCTCCCTGCTGTAAAAGCAGTCCTTGCCATCCTCAGCCCAGCTTTGCTGAGCTCTGTGGGACTCTTTGCTCAGATGGGAGGGCTGGCAGGGCTGGGCATCCCCAGGCAGCAGCACAGCACAGCTCAGGCTCATCCTGCTCAATGCACTCCACAGAACTTCATCAGGAGTCGTTGGCAGAGGAATTTTACAGCCTTCACCAGTCTCTGGCTGCAGCAGTAATGCTTTTGCTCTTTGTAAAGCCTGGTATTAATAATAAATAAATAATAAATAATAAAGCTAATAAAGTATTCACTCAGGACCCACTTGAGTGTATTTTATTGTAACTATGCATGAAGTGCACCTCAGGGAATAAGTATTTAGATGTCACTCATCAAAATCCATGATGAAAGGTAGTTGAATTTTTACTTCTTGGAATAAATTTACAAGTTTTTCTTATTTTCAAGGGTTTTTTTGGCAAAAAATCTAATTTGTTGAGCAGGTCAAAATGTATTATTTTTACTTTTCTCACTATATTCTGGCTCTTTAGTTAATTGTAAATGTGGTTTTACTTGTGAGTGTTTCTTAAATGTTTTATTCTATTGACTCTTCTGTAAATGAAGGGGGGGTTATTAACGATATTTGTACCAATATTTGCAGGAATACACACATAATTTTAAAATACATCTATATGTTAGAAAGTTAACTAGGAAGCTGAATGAGATGTTGTTCAAACAGCATTTTGCATGTTTGTAACTCAGATTCTTAGGGTGAAAAAGATTATTGCACATTAGTCCCTTGAGGAGGGAGGCACTCACATTATGAGCTCCTGAAAAATAATATTTTTTCTTTCTTTTTTTTTGTCCAAGTCACCTTTTCACAGCAGTTGTCACTTAGAAAATAAGCCAGTCCCACCATGTTACACTTAACTGTTGACTGTTTAATGTGTGTCTCTGAACAGGTTATTTAGCATTTACATATTCTGAGCTCTCAGCCATTCAAATTAAAGTAGCAGCTTGTTTGTTTTGGTACAAATGATTTTCTGTGCAGTAAAAGCATGGATTTTTAAAGTAACAGCTGTAGAGCGGCACTTCTGAGCTGGCAAATCGGCTTGCTTTGTCATTCTGTACTCAATATTTCAGCAGTATTTCCAGTGGATTATTTTTTCATACCTTTCAAAGCAACTATATGGACATGACATTGGTGAATCACTAATTCTTAGTGAGTGGGGAGTCTTGGTGATTGTGCTACAGCACAAAAGATTAAGACAAATGTGTGACAAAGTAAAAGGCCTTTGGTACAGCCAGGAATTCAAATCCATGGGTCAAAACAGTTGTTTCTGCAGAAATTATAGGACAAGAGCTATCTGGAAGGCCCTGTCATACCATGACCTTCTTTAATTGCATGGGTATTAAGGCTCAGGCAAGTTTTAAATGATGTGTGTGCCTTAATCACAAAAAAAAAAAAAAAAAATGAAAATATCACTGTGAAGGGAACTGCAGCTCTGCTCTAACTCCAGTGCAGGCATTCATGCAGTGAAGTGCAGCCATCCTGAGACAAGGGTGGTGAGGTTGCAGCTCTGCTCTTTCCTCCTTCAAACGTGCAGGGTGCCATGCAAAGCATTAAGGATTTGTCCAAATCATAAAAGGGCTAGGGGTTTTTCCTTATTACTTAATTTTAAGGAATCAGCTCTTGTCTGTATAGATACAGATGAAGTTATTGGAACTTGGCTAAAAAGAGCTGTGCCGAACACTGTCACTGCTTTCCTGTTTTGATGTTGTGCTGAGAGGTTTTGTGAGCTCTCTGCACCAATCCTGCAGCAAAGAGGAAGCAGCACATAATGATTTCCCATCTCAGTTCACCAATTTAAGCTCTAAAGAAAGGTTTGATTATTAAACTTGGATTTTTTTCCTCACAAGATTAATCTTTTAGGGAGTTAATTCCATTTATATCAGTAAGATTACTCACGTGAGTAACCAGCCACAGAATTTGCCTGTAGTACTGTGATTGCCTAGGGGGAAGTACAAGCAAGTCTGCAATTAAAGTTACAAAAGGAAAAGGTTTGACCTTTCTTTTATTTTTTCTTTTCCTTTTTTTTTAAAGTATATATCTCTACTGTTTCATTGACTTGTGACAATAGCTTTTGCATTCTGAGGTGTTACTAACAGCAGCACAAAATGGCTTTTCTTTAATAAGAAAAAAAATAGGAAATGCTAAAGCTTCACTGTGAAAGGTAGAAAGAGAAGGATCTCTGAGTTTTAACTTCAAGAAGCCCTAGGCTTTCTTCATGTGTATCACATTAGTGGAAAATTCCTTCATTCATTTAAGAAGATAAACAGTTGTAACTTTCATGTTTGGTTGATGTGATATCAATGACTGACTGGGACTGCCAGCATTCCAAAAAGGATATCGTCGTCATCTGCAGCCACTCAGGGCTGTGGGGTGGAGCCTGCAGCACAGGCTGAAACATGTACAGGTGCATAAGTACCTAGGGAAGGGCACAGGTGATGCACCTGTCCCGGGAAAGGAGCACTAGCACAGGTGTGTCACAACTCACCACCTGCCTGGGTTAGAGCATGAGCTTCTTTGACCCACAAACGCACTCCCCTCAACGCTGCAGCCCACAATTCCCAAATATCGGCCAAGAACCTCCGGAGATGAATATCTACTACGAGAACTTCTTCCATCCACAGAACATCCCGAGTCCCCAGCGACCAAGCACCTTTGAGACAACAGATTACAACGCCACTCCCAATCCTTACCTCTGGCTAAATGGACCTTCCATTACCCCACCACCATATCTGCCAGCATCCAACACCAGTCCCTTCATTCCGCAGTCGTACGGGATGCAGAGGCAGCTCTTGCCTAACATGCACGGCTTGGGAGGAACTGACCTTGGCTGGCTTCCACTCCCATCCCAAGAGGAGCTCATGAAGTTGGTGAGACCACCTTACTCCTACTCTGCCCTCATTGCCATGGCCATCCACGGGGCACCTGACAAGAGGCTGACGCTGAGCCAGATCTACCAGTACGTGGCTGACAACTTCCCGTTCTACAACAAAAGCAAAGCTGGCTGGCAGAACTCCATACGGCACAACTTGTCTCTCAATGACTGCTTCAAGAAGGTGCCTCGAGATGAAGATGATCCAGGTATAGCCCTCTCCCCCTTCTCCCCCACCTCTGATTAAACTTGATGCATTTTAAAATACCTAGTGCACTGTAAAGAGACATAGTAAGCCCAGATACAGGATATAGACACAGTAGCACTTTGTTTTCAAAAGGCTGAACTAGAAAGTAGCTGTGCACAGCTGAGGTGTGAATCAGTGTTGCTGTGAGATCTCTGGAGGGAAGGGAATTCTGTCCTGCCCTGGGTCTTCCTGAGAATGGGTCAATGAGCTGAGCATGAGACTCAGCACATACAGGAACATTTAACTGGGCAAGGCACACTCAAGACCCATTTGGTGTAATGCATGACTTGTGTCAAACTTAACTGGGAATTCAAGGCAAGGTGATTTGGCAAAGAAATCCAATGGCTTTGGGGAGTCAGCATTAATTTTCAAGAGGAGAGCAGGCTGCTTTTATTTTGTTTGTTTCAATTAGTGTTTTGCTTGGAATGACACCTCTGCCATTACCAACCTCTTGGCTGGTAGGCTGTCAGATATTCCTTTATTCATGGTTTCCTATCAATAGCTGTTAAGAACCATTGAGAACATTAAAAACTCATTGAAATTATTCTGCAGTAGAGGGCCAAAAGTCTAGTTCTATCTTGTTAGAAACCTATGCTACCCCACTGAATCTGGAGGAGCAGCCCAGTGTGGGATTTGATTATTCTCTGCTATAAATTCAGAAGACCAGCTGTACACAGAAAACCTCCTTCCCTCACCAAGAAAACAAAACAAAAAGCCCTCCCAGTGATTCCACCTGTAGTTTTGCCTGTGTGAAGAGTCAGGGCTAAAGGGTAGAATCCAGAATTTTAAATATTTTTTTCTGAATTCAACAGACTTGTACTTTTGAGTGACTAAAAATACATGTGTATTGCTCATGCAATTGTTCTGTTTCTGTGAAATGAGAAAAACACTGTAAAGCCCTAAATGACTGTGTTTTGTTTGTTTTGTTTGTGTGCATATTTTTAAACTGAAAGCATGGGTTTGTTTCCTTGGACAGGAAAAGGGAATTACTGGACTCTGGACCCAAACTGTGAAAAGATGTTTGACAATGGAAACTTTCGCAGGAAGCGGAAGAGAAAGTCTGACATTGAGGCCAGTGCTGCTACTCTTGGGTCTGAGAAATCCGAGGACAGTACCCTGACTGGCAGCCCCAAAGGTGCAGAGCACCAGGATATCTTGGAAAACTCATCACCTGGGACTGACAATTCACCTGAGAAAGGATCTCCTCCTCCCTCTTCCAGCAGCCCGTGCCTCAGTAACTTCCTCTCCAGCATGACCGCCTATGTCCACGGCTCCAACTCGGGGAGCCGCTCCGGGCCTGTGGGACTCAGCTCTGAACCCATTGACAAAATGGGGCAGAACATGGTAGGCTTCAATTCCTACTCCCCGCTCTCCAGTATTCCCAGCCATGGTGTGGGAGACTGGTCCAATTCCATGCCTTCTGGTCACCTTGGCCACAGCAACTCGGTGCTCAACCAGTTTAACACCCATTTTTACAGCAGCCTCAGCACGAACAACACCCTATACCCCAGGGAAGGGACAGAGGTTTAAATGAAGGATTCTAGGACACTAAAGGATAGTTATTTATGAGAGGAAATGATCCATTGGCAGGTGATTAGCACTAGTCTCTTGTCTTTAGGGCCACACTGCATCCTCCTCCTGACAGCCACAAACTTCTTACCCATTATACTGAAATCAAAAAACTCCACATTTGGCAGCTGCACGTGAAAAATCAGGGATCATAAGAGAAAGAATAGTGAAAAGTTCTCCTTAGACATTGCTTGTACTGCTGCCAACCAGGGTCCTCTACAGAAGTCCTTGAGAAGCTATAGTTTGCCTTAGGCAGGAAGCTCCTTCTGGCATGGCATTAACATTGCTGTGCTTTTTAAAGTGATAATAGAAATGTGGTGGTACCTTTAAATATCCTGTCTTCAGGTATAGGCTACCTGTACTAAATCCTCAGCAAGTTCTTATTTGGCCATAGCTCTCCTAAACACTGCAGGATCCATAATAAAAACCACTGTATAATGAGTAACAACCAACACTGGAATGGTGAGTGCTGCCTTTGGCTTTCTCTCATGCCAGTGCAGACCTTGTCTAAAGCATGACTCCCTTCCAGTCCCAGGGGGAATGTGGCTGTGCAGCAAACTGACATCATCATGGACACAACAGGAATTTTGACGCTGGAGGGAAGCATAACAAAATACACCCAAATTGTCTTCTGCTGTTGGATCTTTGTGTTTTCAATTCTAATTACAGGGTCAATTTTATTCCTTACACATGTAAATCTAGTCACGTAAGGGAAACAGGATCTGTCCTGAATATATAAATATATATGTTTAAGACATGTTTTTTTAAGAAGAAAACACAGTTGTTGTATCTTAACATTCTACGTGAATTATTTCTACCGAGTAAAGGGTTTGAATACTGGGGTGGGAGGTGAGGAAAGAAGAAAAGGGAGGTAAGAAGTTTAACTGTCTCTGAATTTCAGTTTCAAAGGCTGGATCTTTCAGAGTATCAACTGCAGATATTGTAAAAAGTCTCTGTACTGTATTTTTTTCATTTTGTAAAAGTCTGTGCTGTTCGTCCTTGTGTAAATATTAGAAATAATTCTTATTTTTCCTACACTCTACTGTAGCACAAACATTTCAAAATATAGATGAAGTTTTTTCAAACCAAGACTTGACTGGAGTTCCACTTTCATGTAGAGTAATATCTCAAAATGGATAACCCCAGAAGCATTTCTAATAAAGCATTTGTATAAAAGAGCGTGTACTTGTGTTTGTTTGTACTGCACTACTTAAGCCTTTAAAAGTCTCCTTACCAGTGTGACTTGAGCAATTCATGTGAGGAAGAGCAGGGTAATGGTAGCAGAAGGTCAGATGCTGAGATATGTCCAGGCCATCAGCATTTGCATGCCTGGCAAATATAATTGGCTGCTATTATGCAAAATATTATCACTGAATAAAGATCACCCTTGGGGCTTCCCTGCTGGAGTAAAGTGATGCCAATCATTTAAAATGTCAGAAAGCAGACTGTTTTCATGTCAATTAGCCAATATGACTGCAATTTTCCTGCATTTTTATTTATTATTTAATTTCTTTTATGTTTCAAGTTTTTCACTATCAAGGTTGCTCTGACTTTTCCTAGTTTTAGATCCACTATAATAAATTGCCACTTGGGAGTTGAAGCCTACCTATACTACTAACACTTTTGTTCAATAGAAGAAGAAAATGCCCTTTGGGTGCTGTCCTTGTGCCATCACTGTAAGTTTCTCTCAAGTCAGGCATGTGCTGAGGCCTGAGCTGTAACTCCTGCCCTCGGAATCTTCCAAGCCTTGCAGAATTTCAGCCTGCTGGGTAGGCTGCAATATGCCCTGCAACTCTGCAGTGGCAGCATTTGTCGTAGAGATCTGTTCATGTTAAAACAGAGAAATGTTTCAGTGCCTGGAGTCCTGCAGTAATAGATTCTGTTTAGCTGAGGCCCTTTGTGCTTCAGCAGTCCCTTTCGAGCCCCATCTACAATTCAAGACATTTAAGCCACAAGGTTTAAAGATTTGGGTTTAATTGCAAGATTCTGAATGCCTGAGCTTCCAGATGATAAACTGATGAGAGCTTAAATGTTATAACTGGTTCAAAGATGACACCAAGAGGTGTGGTACACGTATGCCCTGTATAGGAAAATCACACTTCAGGCCTCACAGTATTTACTTCTCCCATAAACAGTAGCGGGGACTTTGCCAGATTCACTCTGAATTACAATGCACTAACTTTCTCTCATGAGAGGATACTTTATGAAACTCTTTGCTGTTTAGTAGTGTTAATAATTGCTTTGTTGCTTCATGTGAAAGCATTCCCAGGGGAGGAAAATAACAAAATTCTTCCCAGTAGGTTTGCCAATTCCTAACACTTCCAGCTGGTAGCACTTTGCAGCAATCCTTACAACTCTTTCTTAAGGATTTTAGAAAGAGCTGCCCTGGATCTGTGTGATTTTTTGCCCAAGTACCACACCTCTGGATTTCTGAGCTATGAATCAAAAGCCTGCTGTACACTTGGAACCTGTAGCTTTCCTTGCTTTCAGTGCAAGACTCTGTTGCTGTAGTCCTGGAGATATTGCACTGAAAGCACCTCAGCTGGTGCTTGCCATGGGCTACAAACCTGCAGAGCTGTCATGCCCTGGACAGAAAGACACTTTAGTTTTTCTTATTTATGCTGCAAGTCTAGTTCTAAGGGGGTAAGGACTGTAATCTAACAGAACAACCCTTCCTAAGTGTATTTGCCCAATATCCTGCCTGCTGATATTCTGCACAAATTCATTTTCAGAATACCTCTCTAAAATGAATTTTTACATGTCTTGTGTTAGCTAAATTGCAATACAAATTGTGCTTTACTTCAGCATGGTTTTGATTATTTTTAAATCCTAAAAGCATTCCTCTGTTAATGTCTTTGCACAAAGTGGTTTTACCCTTGTGCAGCATATGATATCCTTTGCTCTTTAAGAAGGAAGGTGCCACGTTGAGGGAACTTTAAAAGTAGCCATTCCAGTCTTCTAAAAACTGCTTTCACTATGTGACAGCCAGCAGTATTCTTCACGTTAGGCATATTTTGATTCTGTAACTGCCCTGAACTGCTCCAACTCCTCTCCTTCAATCCTTTGCAGCTGCAGATCTGTCCTGGTGCCTCCTCGTTACCGGTGATGAGTTCCACTAATTAGCTCCCCTTGCTTCTGTTCCTCTGGCAGATTCCAGAAGGTTAGTAAGGTGGGCAGGCAGTAACAGGTGTTAGCATCAAACTCTGCATGAGGAGCTGTCAGAAGCTCTGCTGTAACTCCATGACACATCATGAGAGCTTTTGTCACTGTTTGGAACTGTGTGTAGGTAACCTGTGACAGCTGGATTAGTAACACACTTCATCCCTGCAGAGCCCCCAACTGCAGGAGCAACCTGCCCACAGTGTAATGCTGATACTTTCATGCAACACAACACAGAGAAATTAATTATGCATTGCCCAGTACCTGAATGATGGAAGCTTCCATGCACCACATGGAAAATTGACTTGTGTCATCAGGGAAATTTTTTTATACATCTGCATACAGGTTCATCAGGGCCTCAGAACTTCCCAGGAGTCAGGATGGGTCCACAAAGCAGTGGAGGTTATTTGGACTAGAGCACAATGACAGGCACAAAGCTGCTCAGTTTATCCTTTCTGTTGCCTTTGAAGAGCAGTAGATTTGTGTGGAGAAGTCTCAGTAGCACAGCACAGCAGGGTAATAATACAGCTCAGTAGCTATTTGATGCTGTTGTTTGTACAATGTGTTCTGACATGAGCAGCTTATTGTTTGCTCGTTCATGACAAGAGCTTTGTGTATGCAAACTTGCATGCAAATCAGGCATAATTTATTATGCTTCAATCCAATGAGAGTGGAAGGAGAAAAACCACTGTTTAACTGCAGCAATACATTTTCCTATGAATAGGGCAGCTATTAAAAGATTTATGGAAGGAATGTTAAGAATGCATGAAGTTCAAAGAAGGTGGAGGGATATCTTTTTCCCTTGTCAGCTGGGGACCTGGCTATTAAATGCTGATAAAGCTATCATCTAACTTCACTTCAACTGTTGTGCTAATATGATGTACCTGTACTTCACTGCATTAGAAGCAGGGAAATCTCTAATTAGTCTTACTGTTATTTAAAACACCCAAACCAATTTAACACAATTCTTGCACAGAAGAATAAATGATGAGGGGTTGATATTTATTCACTCTTGTCATCTGTTGCTGTGTAGGGATCCTTCCCTGCCCTGGGACTGCCACAGCTGTGAACAGCCCTGTTTAGCTCAGGTGTGAGGAATTCTCCTGGACCTGCTCCTTAATTTTGCCAGACTGGAGATACTCATTTGGCATGCTCATACTTCTTTAACCCCATGAACTTGCACTTACCCTTCTGCAGTGAAATATGTAACATTTTCACATTTTATTAGGAAATATATTAATGAAAAAATTCTACCCAGATGACTTAACATTAATATTAATAAGCTGGCCTTATCACATATCTCTCTTTAATTTAAATTGAATAGACATACTTCAATGAGTGGTACAGGTACCATGAAATGAATATTACTTTATTGGATTCATTCCTATGCAATCCATCAGGCAGACAATGCAAACATGCATGCTAAAAGAGACATGTATCTCCTCATGTGGACTAAATACCACTTCGAACAATGGTGAAAAAACATGCATCCTGCATGCAAAGGCAAGTATTGAAAACTATTGGTTCCTGGGATGCTACATGATCCTTACTAATTCCTACTGAATATTTAATCTCTCTCCCTCTCCATAACAGGAAATTCTAGAGCAACATTTATCTGACACTTTTCTTGTCACCTATAGAAAAGTTGCTGGGTTGTTACAGGGTCAGTCTTGTGTGTCGCAAAATCACAGGTTCTCAGAAGTTGCACACTTAGGTCATTGTTTTTCCCTTGGCACTGAAAGCCACCCCCATTCATGCACCACAGCAGACACTACAGAGAGCTACAGCTCAGAGAGAGCTGTGCTTTGCACTGGGACTGTTTTATGATTTGTGTCATCTGACATATGGCCTCCTTAGTAATCAGGTGATGGTCACTTCTTACTTGGTATAAGCATTAAATTTCATTGATCTCAGGTTTGTTCTGAGGAAAAATGCAAAACTTACAGAAGCTGAACATTTTTCCAGGAGCACAAAGTCATCTCCTGTTCTGTTTGGAAGTGGTAAATTTGAACTAACTCTGGCTAGTTATTGAGCAAGATTGTTTTCACATCTGGATTTATCTAACCTTGTCTCCATGCACCTTCAGTAGACATGTGGCAAAAAATGTGATATGCTCTGCAAGATACATGCATGCAGAGCAGTCGTTTTCCTGTTATGTGTACCCTTCAAGATCTTTAAACCACTTTGACAAAAATAGATGCAGCCAAAAAACATGTAATTGCCTGCCCTCGAGCAAGGATAAGACAATATAAGTCGCCTGCAGGTTTGCTTGCAATATGCTATTTCTGGTTTTCATAGTGTGTTGTTTCAAGCAAATATTGTAAATTCAACTGATTTTTTTGATGTTAGCATTCAATCAAATATTGTAACTTTATGCAATTTTTGAAGACAGTATTTATGCAAATAAATATGCAAAGAGGCCAGGTCTTTTATCACTTGGCAAGTTAGTAAGGTAGCCCTCAAAGGCTGAAAAGTCCTCAGACCACTGCCAATCAGGACATTTTTTCCCCTCTATCAAAGTATTTAACATTCCTAGCCCTGCACAGAAAGGGAAAAATAAGGTCATAGCTGTGGAAAAATCTGTTGATCATAACTGATAATATGAAAATGAAGCAGTCAAGCAGGCTGAGGATAGCATGGGTCAGGTCTACTTACACAAAAGCAAAGTTAGAAATGCAGTGATAGAAACACGAAAATTCTGGAACATGAATGAAACAGAAGCCACCAGTTGTGGTCAGATTAATCCTTTAATACTGCTGGTACTTCCTGGTTGCCATGTGGGACAGGTGATAGCTGGAGTGTCCTGTTAAACCAAACCCAGGGGGAGTAACACCAACAAACATGACAGAGAAAGGGCTGACCTAAACCCTGCAGTGTGGACAGCAAACAAAAACTCTGCAACTTGAGAATTTTCCAGGTTTAGGGGGGTTTGACACAAATGACAGCAGAAGTATTAACTACCTCCTGCAAATTTTGAACTTCAGTGTCACAGTGGTTTCTGCATGACTTTGAGAGTTCCTGGGGTGGTTGGGGTATTATTGTTCTTATCTGTGTGATCCAAGAGTGAAGCTGTCTGCTTTATTACACATTTTTACTATATATTTATTGAGATTATTCATCTGCTAACTAGTTTGAGTTTGCAGATTATATTTGTAAAGGAAATTTTCACCTGAAACTTATTTTAAAAGTTTTATGCTAGATTTCAGTGGACAGTTGCATGAACAAAACACACAGGTCTGTGTACTATGTGCAAGTGGTTCTGGAGATATGTACAGTCTGGATTTGAATAATATCAGGTAAATTAAGTGCTAACCTTTAAATACTCCTGAAGTTCTGTGAAAATTAAATTTTAAGCCCCACTCTATTGCCTCCAAATTGTGCTTGTTGAACTCAATGTTTTCCCAGTAAGGAAAAAACAGCAACCCAAAACAAAAAGCAAGGATGGTCTGTATTTTATCCTGAATCCACTGACTGCTTCACATATTCCTATAATGAGCTGGAGGATTTAATGGCAGGAGCAGTACTTTATGAAGCAATGTAACTGAACAGACAGGGACTGGGAAATAACTCTGGAACTACTTAAACTAAAATTGCCACCAAGGTTTCTGTCACAAAGCTTCATCCATGGTCTCACATAATTTCAGACTAATTCTGTATGTGGGTAACTGCTCTATGGGACACTTTCATCACATCTTCCAAGGGAAAAAAATTACAAAAAACTTCAAGCAGTTTCAAATCATATAACGTTTTAAAAATAGGTGTGTGTTAAGGGAGATGGGCTTTGTTAGACAAATTCCAATGGTCCTTCTTGCTCACTATTTTTTGCCACAGTACAACTGACACTGAATCAGGGTTCACACCTGAAACGAGAGCAGCAAGCGCTCAAGATTCACTCTGTCCCCTGCATCTTTGCAAGCTTTAGCCACGTACTGCAGATGCACACTCTAGCTGGAAAGGAGACACAGGCACTTTGGACCTGACAGTTATTTTACAAGAATGGGATAATTACATTGATAGAACAGAGAAAATGAGCCGTGCACAAATTAACAATCAAAATTAAATGTACGTGTAATTAAACACAAACAGGGGAACAGCCCAGTTTTAAAGGCTGCTTATAAAACTGCATGAGAGTTTGTGTAAAGGGCCAGAATTTACTGCTTTTTCCAATTGCTGGTTATAAACTCTCAGTGTAGCTAAAGCTGCATTACAAATTTAAAGTGAAGTGAATATATCTGTTTGTACCCCACACAGTGAAATAATGACATCCACTTTTGTTGGTTAGAGTTTCTGCAGGGTTCTAGAGCCTGGGGAGCTGTAGTATTTCACTAATTGTATTTGTTGTAGGTTAAACTCAGGTGGAGAATGTCTGTTCCTGCTGCAATCATTCAAATGGCACTCAGCTGTGTCTCCAGATGGAAACCATTGTCATAACTACAGCACCTAACTGAAATCACCTGCTGATCAATAATATGATTCCTTTACTTCCACCCTTGAAAAGAAAAGAATACCCTCCTTCTTTAAATTACTCTTTAAAAGGAAAATGCACCTGAAAATCAGTTTTTCATCCCAGAGTTCTTAAACTACTTTTTCTATTTTTGCTCACACTTACAGCATAGGAGTAATTTATCTGACACTGCAAAGTGATCTCCTGAAAAATCTGCCAGAAGTTCCAGGTTTTTAGTTATTTCATTTTAAAACACTGAAAAAGCCAGTATTCACTTTTGAAATCTATCATCAGTCTGTACTTTCCTGCCAGGAGAGAGTGGGAAAAGAGACCATGACATCTCAACAGCCACCGCCCGTGCTCTCACAATGCCCTGACCACAACGGAAAAGAGGATTTACGCATCACACGTGTCTTGCCCAAGTATAAAAGCTTATGGATTCAGTCTGAAACAATGAGCAAACAAATGCCAGTAACTCAGGGGAAGATTGAATCCATTTTCCACATACAGTGAAAACACAAAGGCCATTTAATAAAGCCCAACAGTCAGGTCTTTTGCCCATGCACACAAGCTTTTCCTTAGTATCTTACTCAATTATTTGTTTGCTTGTTGTCTAGAGGAACCTGCCTGGCTGGAACTGAAGGGGACTGAATCAAAAGGTGTTCTGAACTTGGCAGCACAGTTCAATTAAAGTAAAGAAATCCACAGAAGTCCATTTGCCTGGTAAAGCTGCAGTGGGGACAATTAATCTCTCACAGCAATTACAGTTACAGGAATTGGCTCTACAAACTTGGGTGCTCTGTCTGCTTTATGCTTACATTTGAACACTGCTAATACGTGACAGACAACAATTCTGTATGTATTAAATGCAGACTGATGTTTTCCTTTGTGTCCAGCGTATGTTTTGCTTCCAAAGGAAGGAAAATGCATTACAGAACTGTCTTCATTATGCTTTCCTGTAAAGTGCCAGCTTCCTGAAAATCCTGCACGTACTTGCATTTTGTTAATTTGGAAACTGAGGTTTGGAATGAATAGACATATCTGAGGTGAGGCAGTAAGTTGACGTTACAAACAAGAGTGTTTGAGATCACTTAAAAAAAAAAATCACTGGCAAGAGTATGAGCAAAAGTCAGATTTGTCCCTTTTAAGAGACTTTAAAATCCCTTCCCCTTATCCTGCATAGCAGTGGTACCATGCCAGCTGACAGTCACAGGGAGGACAAGGACACAGCATACCTGGGTTATTGTGAGCTTGGTTAAAAATTGTAAGTCAGTGCAGTTCCCTATCCTGCATCCATCACCCCTCTTTGCCCTGCACTCCATACCCTGTTCATGTGATTATATCTTACAGCTTGTAATTATCTCCTTGGTGCAGCCCCCTAAGAAACAATAAGCCTTCCTTACCTTTCTGCAGAAAGGAGTTAACACACATTTCTACTGAACAGACCTAGTTAAGCTGAATTGTGATGACTCTTTAAAGAATTACAATAGCAGAATTTTATTACAAAAATATGTATGTATTATATATATTTTATCCTCATTGTCCAAATTTTTGGACTCAGTAGGAGCTGTCTTGTCTTTAACTTCATGCATCTGTCATTATTTGGGCAGAAAACACTCTCAGAATGGACCAAAATTTTAAGAGCCCTGATCATTTTGCAGTTTCTTCTGATTAGTTCTGGTAAACAGGTGCACCCTACACCTGCCATGGTATAAAAGGTCAGCTTTACAAGAAATAGAGTTCTTAATTCAGCATGCATCACCTAGTAGTTGTAAGGTAAATCCAGAAGAGCTATATGAAATAGCGAAACCCAGTTAGGACATTACTCACATGTTCATGATGCACATTTATAGAGGTTTTCCAGTGCTGACTTGGTGATATAAATGTAAATGAATTTCCCATTGTCTGAGGCATTTAGTTTGTGACTGCATTAATTCTGTTACCCTGCTGTTTGTAACACTTCTGTAACAGATGATCATGTGAGTACCAGCAAGCGATGACACTGTAAATACAAATAAAATAACTTTATATACCACTTCAGACATAGACAGCATGTGAAACCTAAGAATCCAAGCATAAAAAGATTATGCCTGTTAATGGTCTCAGAATGTTGAAAATTAAAATGAAGCATGGAAGAACTACACAGTATGCATTATTTTCATTTTGAAAACCTCTTTCTAAATCTATAAAGTTGTGTTGAAATAGTTTGTCTGTTTAGATTATTTTCATCAGTTTAATATTGACTGAACCACAGAAAACCATTCTGAAGTTGGAATTTGTTGTGTTTAGTTTTACTTTGTTTCTTTTTTTCTTCAGAAGGCATATTTGAATTGAAATTATTTTGGGGATTAAAACTTCTGACCTACTCAGAGTAGTGTGCAAAGAAGCACCTGATATCCCAATCCCATATATCTTGGTAATGGAAAGGGAACACGTATGGAAAGGGGTTTCATGGTGTCCAAAGATACAAACAAAAGAGCAAACTCTTGCAAACCTATAACATACTTTAGATATTCTGTTTCAAGTATGATGTGACAGTACTGAAATTACCTCATAAAATCCTGAGCAGTTTGAGACAATGTGGAGCAGGAGCAGTAGAATGCAGCAGTAGCTGTTCTCTGTGGTGGTAAATTCTGACTCTAGAAGGAAAAACAATGGGAAGAAATATGTGTCAATAGTAATTTAGATAGAGAGATTTTCTGGAAAAAGACATGACCCAGTAATGTAAAGAATAGAGAAAAAGAGAAATAGTTGTTTTCATAAAACCATTAGAAAAATGTCATGTTCATTATACAGTAGGGATATCTATAATAAGGAATTAAGTGAAAATTATGAAAATAAATTTATTGTTTCAATCATTTTAATTTTCATCTTGATGAAAAATAGCCTGGTTTTTGTTTTAATTGCTTATATTATGTTAAACAGTACCCACAAGTAATGTCAGTGCTGTTGAAAAGCAACCTATAAAGTTTTACTCTAATGTATGCATGGGTAAATGATTGGTAAATCAGTTTAAAAAATGGCAAAAGCAAGATCAGAATCCAACTCAAACCACAATTCTTGGGGGAAAAAAATCATAGATCTATGTTTATAATATTTAGCAATAAAATTTACAGCCCTGTTATCTGCCAGTTATGCAAAAACAAACACTTGTGCAGGAGGAGTGTGCCATGTGTTTATACATAAACAAATGGCCTAATCCTGCCCTAGGGCACTGCAGTGCTGGAGCACACAGAGATAGCGTGGGCTGAGGGAAACCAGTCAGGCCAGGAGAGAGGTGATTTGTCTCAACCACCTAAAGGGAATGCAAGGTGAAGTTCCAGGCACAGCTCGAGTTCACATCGGTGAGCAGACTGCTGGCTGGGCACAGATCAGAGCCCAGGAGCCAGGCAAGCAGAACTCTGAGCTTGCCCCAGCCACGGGAGCTCTGTTTCAGGAGAGCTCCATGACACCTGCAGGCCCGCAGCCAGTGCAGCAGTGCAGGACGTTCGCTCTGTGCACCTTCCTCTGCTGTCACTGCTGCAGCAGGGACTTTCTGTGTCACATTACAGCAGTGAGGGGAGCTCACTCCTTGGGCATGCTACTCTGATCCAGGGAATACTTTCTCTAAAATCTCCCCCAAAAATAGAGAGAGGCAAAGGTCATAGGAGGTTCAGTGTTACTGATACTCTTCTGGAAAGTTGTTTCATGTCATTCATTAAATGTGGAACATAATTTATACTCTGCATACTATTCTCAAACTGCATTATTCAACATAATAGATAATTCTTCCAGTTTCCATTTCTGGTCATATCTAGTGATTCTGATAATGAAATATAAATTAAATATTTACTTGCTGTCAAGCTGCTTTTCTTTTCTCATCTGGTATGGAGGAAACTGAGTCCAATGAATGTTACTGTTCTGTGAAAGCTTGACAGAGTCTCAGTAGTTTGAGTTTGCCTTCACTAGCGAGAAGGCTGTCTCTGAGATGAATTTTGAGATTTTGGGTTGGTCAGGAGACAGTTTTGCTACACAAGAAGATGTAAGGGGACAGGGCAACAGTAGAGAAATAGGAAGTTGCATCCTTCTTGCAGAGCAAATCACAGATTTGCTTCCTGTGCTGATCAAAGAGTCTGATGGCCTTACCCTGCATACAGGAGGAGGCAGCCAGTAATCCTCATAAAGATTATAGCATATAGATTAGAAACTTTTTCTGCAGGGTGTGGAAAACTTTGATTAAAAGCCCATTTTTATTGTGAAAATTAGCCCTTCGTAGAAGTTATCAGACAGGCCAAGGTAATCTAGGCCTTAATCAAAACAGTAGTCCGTTGCATTAAGATACGTCAAAGATTATTTTCACTGCTGTAAAAAGTGACTCATTTGGGTCATTATGTACCTAAGATACGTTGTGCCCATGCAACAAAGTACACTAGTTTGCTATTTTTAAAAGACACAATTTTATTATGTGGCAGAACTCAATGCATTTTTTTGGTTGGGTTTAGGGTGGGGGTTCAGGAGGGGCTTTTTTAGTGGTGGTCTTTTCACCTCATGTCATTGACATCCTTGAAGTGGCAACATAATGGACACACCATCTTTAGCTCTAAAAGCTTTTTTTCAGCTAGTACCAGAAGGGACCTTTACCTAAAACCAGGACTAAAGAGGAGGAATGGGTCACCAATTGTACTTGCAAAAAATTTGGTGAAGTTCAGTGTCTAAGACAGTGGCTCTACTTTAAATGAGGTCATGATGGCAGTTCCATATTGTGGAATTTAGTGAAAAGACAAAGTGCTTTTCTTTATTGTGATTCTGTTTGGAGGATTGATTTTTCTGCTCTTGTTGAGCATGCATGGTTTTTTTAGTGGATTGACTTTTTCAAGGCAAATCAAAACTGGCCCAACATATGTCCAATTTCCCAAAGTATTGATGACTCCTCTCCAATTAGATTTAACCCAGTCAGTCTTTGGAACTGTGTCTCCTCCACCACCAGTTACAGGAGGGCACAGAGGGACAGACCTAAAGCTACAGTAAATAAGAATTTTATTTAGAAAAATTCTAAGTAGAATAGAATTCTAAGAACATAGAAATGGCAGACGTTGACAATTGCTAAACAGTTGGGGGTTTTCTAATACATTGTTCATTTTAGGTAGGGCGGAAACAGTTCTGTTTCTCTCTGCAAATGCTTGAGTTTTGTGGAGGAATACTGAAGGAAGACATTCATTTAAAATATAAATAAATCAGTATTTCAGGAAAATATAGTGTGACTTCAAAATGTTTAGACCTAAACAACAGATGGTGAGGCTGCTGCAGATCAGGTGTCACAAGAGAAATCACTAGCTGATGACTTCTTCCTGGTCCTTTTCACTGCTTTGCCTTAAGCCCAAGTGTCTTGCTGTTTTTAACTCTCATTTCTTTCAATCTTTCAGCCTTCAAACTTCAGTTTTTAACCCATGGTTTTAATTCTACTACTGATATTATCAGTCAAAACACTGTTCTCATGAACAAAGGAGATTCCCCACTTTCCATTCTGAAGATTAAAAAGTAAATTGCTTTCCACTGAAGCTAAGCAGATACTTGGAAGACAATTCTGCATCAAAAAACTGGAACTGAAATCTAGAATTAAGCTTACCACAGTCTCTTCTTCCTGTCTCTTCTAAATATCACTTTAGAAATATATCCAGAGTGTAACTACAGACAGATGCCACATACAATCTTTTTTTTAGCCAGATTACTAAAATATAATCTCTTCTTCTTTCTGCCATGCATAGGAACAACTTATGGGAGCTCAAGCATTGACTTTGTGTCAGTAATGACTTTAGATAATTTACAGAGTAGTAGAGTAAGGACAATAAAGTATGAAAATAGTATTTCAACAAAAGGCTCTCAAGTTGGCATCAAGTTTTCAGTAGATATGTTGTGCTCCATAGTTTTAACACAAGACAAAAGATAAAATTAAATAAACTAGGGATGATAGGGGAGCTAGATAACTGTTGAAAAGCAAGTGGTAATGTGGTGGACTGGGATAGCAAGCAAAGGATGCAAGATGAAGTATAATCTCAAGTGATGCCTACTTAGGAACTGAAATATGCAGTTAAACCTGTAAAACCTATCTAAAGATTTGTACTGAGTGTGTCATGTAATGAAAAGCAATACTTTTATTAATGTTTCTTCATTATTAATAAATCTGTCATTCATACATACTGCGCACTTAGTCATTGTCTCCTAGTTATTGTAAACAGCAAAATCCTAGCTGGCTTTAAATTAAAATTGCTTCCTAATTACTGTTTATTGCACAGGAACAAAATGTTACATTTTATGTTATTCTCAACAGGACCTCTAAAGCTCAGTTGGAGATAAGCAGTAAATATGGAAGCATTCTCATAAATCATATTTTTGCATATAATTACTATATGCCTGTAAAAGTGAAATTTCAGCTATTCCCCTGTTACCAACCAGCTCTGGTCTAGGAATTGATTCAGCTTCCACTGCAGAGTCTCCACACACCATTTGTTCCAGCAGCTCAGATTTCCTTCATTTCCATACTGTGAACAATTCACACCATTTTACATATTAAGTCTGCCTATATTTTCTTGCATTTGACATTATGTGATGAAGAAAGTACAGTCCCTCCCTTCTAGCCTAGATCACACTTGCTGTCCTTCATAGCATCCTCTCTGGAAAAACTCACTTTTCCAGTAGGATCCCTGTATTCATTTTCAATCTATTTGTTCTCCACTCAGTATTTCTACTCCAGCAAGCTGGATTACAGCTGCTGAGTTAGTGAATTTTGCTTGCATGAAGCCAAAATGACGAGGCTGTGCTAAAGAATGCTGGTATAACAAAACCAGTGGATGTTAATTTATGAAATGAACATTTGTGTATTTATGAAATGGACATGTGTCTATTTACAAAATGGACAAGTGTGTGAAAAAGACTTGATCTCCTTGAAGAACATTCTCTTTTTCAAAGCCTACCAGTCTGGTCTGTAGTTTTGCAATCAAAAACTTAGTAATTTTTTTCTTAGATCAAATAAGAGAAACTAAAAAGAGCAACCTAGGTTGCTCATGAGTCATTAATTTTATAAAACCTGACACAGCTTGTTCTAGGTTATTACAGAAAATGAATGAAGCACTGCAAAGGCTAGAAGGTACATCCTTTTTTTTTTTTTTTTTTTTTTTTTTTTTTTTTTTTTTTTTTTTTTTTTTTNTTTTTTTTTTTTTTTTTTTTTTTTTTTGGAGAGGGAAATAAGAAATCGGTAAAAGTCAGCCAGCTAAACTGAATTCTGACAAAAACCCTTCAACCGTGCTAGCAAATATGTATCTTTCAAATGGCAAGGAACTTTAGGGTGAAAGTCACAGTTAACCTGAATTTGTCAGGAAAAAAAAGCCGCGCAAAATCAGTGTACCAGCCTTCTCCTTGGCAGGGCACCATCACCAGAGCACCAGGACAGGAGTGACAGAGCCAGAGCGGGGCCAGAACAGGGCTGTGGGACTGCAGCGGCTGGGGAGGGACATCAGACCCCGGAGTCTGGAGGTGGAAATGAAGGAGGACAGGTAAGGGTCCACTGAAACACTGCGTCGGTCTTCAGGCACTGCAGAGAGAGGCTGAACTCTCAGAATAAATAACGTCTCATATATATCTGTGTGTGTGTCTGTGTCTGTGTGTGTGTGTAAAGTAACAAGAGTAGCAAACACCTAGAAGAGATTTGCAGGCAGGTTTTGGTATCTCTGTCACTGTAGCTTTAAAGCAAAGTCACACCAAGAGCCGGCCGTGACCCTGAGCTGTGGCCCTTTCCTGGTGTCTGTCTCCTGCCCCCGCCGGAGCTGTGAGCCCACCGAGGGGCCGGGGCCGGCCGGAACCCCCAGAGCCGCCATCGGCTCGGTCCGGCTCTCAGCGGTTCCGCTGAGCCCCTCACAGCGCTCCCGCCTTCCCGCCCGTTCCGGCCCCGAGCTGCGGCGGTACCCGGGCCCTCAGTGTCCCCAGTGCCCCCGCTGTCCCCCGTCCCCCGTGTCTGGGAGCAGGACCGGAGCAGCCCCTGCGTGTGCCAAGGTATAGAACCGGCCCTGGCCCTCACCAGGTACTGGTCCCGAGCGCTCCTCTTGCGCAGAGACAATGGTTCGCTCACGGAACGTGGCGGTTCTGGCTGCAGGGGGAAAGAGCAGGCTGGAGACGGGGAAGGAAAGGATGTCTGTGCCGCTGGGCAGAGGATGAGCAGCCTTACACTGGGCAGATTGTTCTGGATATGCCCAAGCTGCTTCTGCCTGGCCCTGCTGCTCCTTCAGTGCCGGCATTTCCCCGCAGGTGGGGAGTGCCGTTCCTGCTCCCCTCACAAACCCAAGAGGTGAATTCCAACCCCAGCCAAGCCTTCAGTTCTTCCCCTGCACCGGGCACTTCAGGCTATAGATTCGTACTCTTTTAACATTATCCCGTTCCTACAAAATTAATGAAACGTTTGAATTATTCACTGTTCAGTTTTATAGAACAAGAGCAAGCAAAACTGGGGCTTTACTCTGAGGGAGTTTATGTGGAGTTGAGTTGTGCTTTTCAGGTGCAGAATTTAATGTTCTTTTTAAACAAAAGCGTAGCTAATCTTGGCTTTTTAGAGCTTGACTGCATCTCTCTGCTTTTTAGAGCTCCTGGTTTGAATTTAGATCACAAATCTTGTGATGGTACAAAATGGCTTTATAGGCCGCAGAGACAGCTCTCAAACCTGAGAAACCAGAAATAATTGAAACAGAAGTTCATTATCCGAACCCTCATTTTATAGGAATCTCAGTACTCTCAGTCTGCATGAACCAGGTAGTTTGAAAACATGGTAACCCAAACCAAACAAGCAAAAATCCAAATCAAAACAAACAAAATCCAAACCAACCAACCAAAAACCAAAGCAAAAAAAAAAAACCAAAAAACAAACCAAACCAAAAAAACCCTCACAAACAAAAAACAACAAAAATTCCTCATATTTTACAGCCTTGTCACCTACAGCACTGTGGTAAGGGTAAGACAAGCAGAGAGAGTTCTGCATTTTATAATATGGGAAAATGAATCTTAAGGCATATTTCCCTCTCTTATATCTTGTGCTGTTTCAACATTAATTGCTAGCAAGCAAAGAAGTCATTATTTCAGCTATATTGTTAGATCTTCATATACCTACTAAAAAGGTATAACAATGCATATTTTTCATTTTGATGCAAGAAGGCAAATGGATATCTTTTGAAATGCCACACTCCCATAACATAAAGCAATTTGTCACATTGGAAGGATCATATCAGTGTCTGTGAAGGGGCAATGCTGCAGACCAGTTTCTACTGGGGTGATGCACAGCAGGTTCCAGGGTGTTCCTGTGTCTTTTTCATTGCCAGGGCCAGTCTCTGAGAGTCTGGAAGGATGATTCTCTGGATTTAAAAAAAAAAAAAAAAAAAAAAAAAAAAAAAAAAAAAAAAAAAAAAAAAATAAAACACATCNTAAATTCCATTAAGCTTTTGTAAATCTTTGGATTGCAAATGGGGAGATGATGTTGCAGCCCTGGAAGTCTGCTGTATTTCATTTCAGAAACTGTTAAATGAGAGCAGTTCAAACATTTTTGAAATGAGATGCAATTTCTGAGATCCAGGCTTAGTTATTTCACAAACTTCCCTCTCTGAAGTCTTAAAGCCAAACAAGCTTGGAGAAGCCTTGAGAATTGGAACTTCTGTGGCAAGCCACAAAACTGAAGAATTCAGATATGGCTGTATTTATCAATTTATTTTCCTCTACAGCCACCTTTTGTATTCAGATAAGCATAAATTTCATGTATTGTGCCCATAAGCAGTGATGGGTGCTTCAATACAAGAGGAAGGGTACACATGTAGTGTTTCATATAGTGATCAACGACTGTAAGTGTGATTTAATCTCAATTTTGATGGGGTATTCAGGGAAATTCATTTGCTGGCTGTATTCAGGGAAATGGGGTTTTATGACGTATTTAATAAGTTTTTCCCTCTAACATTAATAATGAGGCAAGGCTTGGATTTTTTAATTGGGGAGGCTGTTTCCTGAAATATTTATGTGTAGATGTTGTGCCCACATTTGTTTCTCAGTGTGAATGCAGCAGCATTTTCACTGCTGGTAGCCAAAAGGCTTTCTTGACTCCCTGCTTGTCCTGGGGTGCTAAACAGAATTCCAGATCAGAGTCTTTGTGTATGACAACTCCCAGAGAACAAATCTGAGCTTCAGTTTTCATCTGTCTGCCCAGAACAGAAAAAATAGGAAATCTTAGAAAATATGTACATTTCAAGTAGGTGAAGTGTGTGGGAGCTATTCTTGATGGTTTTTCTCCATTTTTTCAGCCATTGACACATCTTCCTTCCCCTAAGAGAACATAATTTCCAGCAATTCATTTCATCCACCTCTCCCTTTATAATTTCTTCCCTTCCCTTCCCTTCCCTTCCCTTCCCTTCCC